>CAUYON010196013.1:0-11565 GCA_963573935.1 Arctocebus calabarensis
TTTTTTTTTGTAGAGACAGAGTCTCACTTTATCGCCCTGGGTAGAGTGCCGTGGCGTCACACTGCTCACAGCAACCTCCAGCTCCTGGGCTTAAGCGATTCTCTTGCCTCAGCCTCCCAAGTAACTGGGACTACAGGCGCCCGCCACAGCGCCCGGCTATTTTTTGCTTTGCAGTTCGGCCGAGGCTGGGCTTGAACCCGCCACCTTTGGTATATGGGGCCGGCGCCCTACTCGCTGAGCCACAGGAGCCACCCGACAAGGTGGTTCTAATGTTGGTAGTATATTCTAGAAGTTGTTTCCAGAAGTTTTTTCCTAAAGACACACTCATTTTACAGACAGACATCCTGTAGGCCTCATCCGAGTTAGTATCCCATGATACACCCACTGTAACTGAAACTAGGTAAAATGGATTCTGAGAGTGGCAACTAAGGTTGCTGATGTATGTGGAGCACTTTCAGCTTTGTCTTCTGACACTCTTCCTCCTGACTTGTGTTCAGAGTGATCATCCATCTCATTAAAGGGAAAGTTCTGTGTTGTAGCTCCATGGAGTGTTAGGGTGTGCAGGAAGATCACATGATTGAGTTTACAGTATATAGAAGTGAAGCATGAAGGGACAGATAACTTGATGGAAAAAAAATCAAACTGTGTGCTGTGCCATTTCATCCATTCTCTTATTGCCACTATATTGTAAGTCAAGTTCCTACTATACTCATAAACATGATTCAATTTTGTGGCAAGTATGGCAATTGCAAAAGTTTTGAGATGCACTAAAATCAAGAATTGTAAAATTTGCATGGACAGAAACAAATGAAGATCTCCCAGCTACACCAATAAGCTGAGCCAGTTGAAACTTGCATGGATGAATCAGAAAGGACACTGTGTGTTTCTTGGAAGTGAAATAATGGAGCATAACACAGTCTGAGTTAACACTTTTGTAATGACCTACATATACATATAACTGAGATCAAAGCGTAAATTAGCGTTGTTACTGGGCACAGATCACATGCACAGAGTTAAGCCAAATATTGAAGAACCATTATGAAGAAGGAGAAGAATTCAATGAAAAAGTGGGGGAAGGTATTTGAATTAAATAAGCAGCTAAATTTTATTCGAGTTTCCTAAGTCTCTGAGAGCTGGAAAACTCTAGCTACATCTGAGTTATGGTCCTGGCTACAAGGGGGTCATAATCCATTGTGGGGACAGATGGATGGTAAGTGATTCACAAGACAGTGTGAATGCCACAGTGAAGCAAAGGACAAAAAGTGCTTGGAAGTAAAAAGGAGAAAATGAGGGAATCAGGTGTCTCTGTGGGGTGGCAACCCTTGAGTTAGTTTTGTAGGGTTTGGGAATGAAGAAAAGGGATTGTAAGGGAAATTGAATCATTAGCTTCCTCTTTGGGAAATTTAATTGTCCAATCTCCTATTTTGAAAAGTGGACAGTCAAAAGGTATTTAATACATGTAATCTTTACAAACAATCAAAACTATTTGAACAGCCAAGAAACTGTCATTTTCTCTATGGAATTTATAATCTAATGCAAAAGATAGATAATGATATAAAATGTGTATAACTATGTACAAAAAAGAAAGAGAAACTTTAAGTATATTGGAAGAAAAAAGTGAGAGTTTAGAATAGCACTGCTATTTTTATATTATTCAAGAATACAGTTTCTAATGTCTTGGCTTCTCTTACAGTAACTTTGGGCACGGAGCTTTATCTGACTTCTTGACTTTTACTTTGGGGATAGAACATTTTCCTTCTGACTTTCTAGTCTGTGAGAAGATCTGAAGCTACAGGACCTGGAAGGGAATGATTAATGCTTTTGTTGTTCTTTCTGATTATACTGGTTTGAATTTGCCTTTTGGAGCTGCAGGATTTGGTCTCTGACCTTTTCTAAATTTTAGAATCTTGCTAAGAAAAGAAATTCTTTCATCTATGTGTGTCTCAAGAATCATTTTTTCCACTTTCAATTTTAGAATTTAGCTTTAAAAATATTATAAGATATAGTTTAACACATATACCTCAGGTCTTCAACATATACCTGAGGTCTTCATCATATACCGTAGGTTCCAGGTCAGTGCTTGTCAAAATTTAATAGGCATATGGATTGCCTGATGAAACACAGACTCAGTTTTGGTGGGTGTAGAGTGGGATTTCAGGGTCTGTCCTTCTTGAGGTCCTTGGTGGTGTAGATGCTGCTGGTCTGTGAACCACAGGGAGTGGCAAGGCGGTAGATGACTTCTGGGGATGAAATAGGCCAGACCAAGATGCGAGGATATGCTTTCAGATTTTAGGGAAGAATTCTAATTCCCCCATTTCTCTTCTCTTCAGCTAGACAAACTCTGAGGTAACAATCATATAATTTAAAATTTGTTTTCTTTGTCTAAAGGCAGAAAGGAAGTTATTCATTTGAGGCCCTCTGTCAGTACATCTATTTTTAGCCATCCTGATGTTCTGGGGGTCTTTATTAAAGCAAACAAAGTCCGGTCATCTCAGAGATTTTTAAGAGCTCTTTAACTGATATTAGATTATTACAGCATCAGAGGAAGTCTGATATCATATATGTATATATAGGTACCATATATATATATATATCTTGTACATTTCAGAAAGTCATTTTAAGCAAGCTTTACCTAAGAAAGCTCACTAACCCCTCTCTCAATGCACAGATTCCAACTACAACATACTATATAAGGAAAGAACATTATACATATGTTGATGGAGGTGGTGGGAGGACAATTTTATGGGAGAAAAGGGAAATCAACTTGTCCCTCTGACTTTTCCATAACAACAAAAAAAAGAACTTGTTCTAGAGTATCTTCTATTTCTTATTAACCCTCACCATATTTTGCTGTCCATTGTGTATGGAAGATCCTTCCATATGTCTAGCATCCGTTGTTTGGACAAATAGCCCCAATTGTACAGAATCTCTATGCCACTCATTCCGTCAGCCATCTAAGTATTTAGTTGGTGTCAGTTATGTTCCAGGCAGCAGGATGAGCAATTGACATAATAGTGAGCAAAACAGAGTATCCCTACTGCACGCTTAGGCTAGTTTGTGAGGCAGACCTTGAAAATTTCAGCATAAACATTTGGCCACAATTGCAATCAATGTTTTATTTGCTCTTCTCTTGTATGTATCATGATAACTCCTTTGGGTAAGTTCCTTGCTGATCATTAGAGGAAGATAAGTATCTCATTCACTAAGAAAACACCAATTCTAGTAACCCAAGGTGATTCACTAAACCTTTTTGAAATTGAACTCTATAGTCATTGAGCCCTGGGTTTTCCTTCCACAAAGCAATGCCTCAGACAGAACAGGAGGGGGGACCATGGATATCCTGATTATGATAACCTCAGTAGCTCTCAGGTCTATTTGATCTCTTTTATTTATATTCTAAGTCCTTTATTTTGTCAGCTTGTGCTTTGGGCTAGACAAACTCTTCCCAAATGCCTCTTTTGAGCTTTCCCCAAAGTGGAGGGGGTGTGTCCACATGTTAGTTATTATTGAGCTCATTTGCATGTGACATTTTTATGATTAACACTATGACGGTACCTTGGTCAGGGATGGTACCTTCCTAGTTCAGTCTTGACTGGACTCTGCTTTACTTGCTATTTGTCCTTGGACAAGTTGTGTCTTATGCTTTCTTTTTTTTTTTTTTTTTGTAGAGACAGAGTCTCACTTTATCGCCCTGGGTAGAGTGCTGTGTCGTCACACTGCTCACAGCAACCTCCAGCTCCTGGGCTTAAGCGATTCTCTTGCCTCAGCCTCCCAAGTAGCTGGGACTACAGGAGCCCGCCACAACACCCAGCTATTTTTTTGTTTAGCAGTTTGGCCGAGGCCGGGCTTGAACCCACCACCTTCGGTATATGGGGCCAGCGCCCTACTCGCTGAGCCACAGGAGCCGCCCTGTCTTACGCTTTCAAAATGTGAAAAGTCTTCCCCTTACCTTGTCCATTTTTCTGCCATTCTACTATAAATTATCTCTTTGAACTAATTTTTTTTGTCCCTACTTTATTTTGCAAATCCAAAACTTTTAAAACATCTTATTAATTGTATTCCCCCATTTAGAAAAAGTTCCATGTACTCTGAGAGTGACACATAAATGGAGACTCCATAGTTAGCACGAGCTAGCCAAAGTGATGTCGGAAGTGGAAGGGGCCTATATGTGTTTTCCCTGGGAAGGGAAGGGCAGCATTCCATTGAGGATGCAGAGAAGGCTAGTGACCCTTCAGCACAGAGAACCAGGGGCATTCGGGCTAAGAGGAGCTGCACAGGTTAAGTGACATCATATGAGGTCTCATTAAGGATTTTAAATTTTGTCCTATAAGCAACATGAAGACACTAAAGGGTTTAAGGGAGATCAAGCAGGATGTTTTGAATTTGTGAACTGGTGGGGGTGATATGGTGAAAAATTAGATTTGCATTTCAAAATGCAAACAAGGCTGAAGTTCTCTGACACAAAGGGAGGGCAGGTTGTGAACTGAAGGTTGCTTTGTCACTGCTGCAATGGCTATTACACCGTCTAGTCATAGAGGAGATTGGACATGGTGTCATCACACAACCCCCACAATATCCAGTGCGGATTGATGCCATCATAATTGGAGAGGAATTGCAGTAAGACTCAATTGTCCCTTATGTTGTTCATCCTTTCCTGAAACTGAACAGTGGAAGAAGAGAAGTCACTTAAAGTGGTGGTGGAAAGCAAAGCAGAGGAAAGAGAAGAGGGCTTCATTCCCATCACAAATTTTGATGACAACTGTCCAATTTCTCTGCCACCTAAAAGAAATGCATGAAAAAAAGGTCATAATCACCCAGGAGTGCTGATTCTGCACCCACTGTGTGCAGCCACATGCTATACGGCTGGGGCTCCAGGAGCACTTAGTGCATTATAGTTTGATAAATGGGACACGTGAGAGGAAGCCGGTTACCTGCCAAGCACTTGCTGTGTTGTGATTGCCGGGGAAGTGTCCATCTTGCTCTGTGTCAGGATTCGAGCCTCTGGGTCTTAGCTTTGTCCCACAAATTGAGACAGAGTGACTTTCCCTGGATGATGTCCTTCCTGTCTCATTCAAGTCACCTTATCCATAGAATTGCAAACCATAAATCTACCTCCTCTACAGGGTGACATGTATATTACCTATATATTATATTCATAGATTTGTTTCCTTTCTAAAATCACCTGCTATTCCAGTTGTATTTTTTAAGGCAAGAAAAGGAGATTTGTTCTAGTCTGACATGCTTTCTGTGTTTGCATCCTGAGGAATCAATTCCTCTGTTACTAATACTTCATTTATTAGATAAGTTGGCATGGGTCAGAAGGTTCTCAGAAAAGCTTCCCCTCATTACCAGTGCTCCGACGGGGTCAGCGAGACAGAGCGCTATAGACAAGGCTTATGCCCTTCAGATACTCCTGGGATATACAGTTAGGAAAAAGGATCTAAACATCAAGAATAATCTTGAATGCTTTTAAACTAATTTCTGATTATAAACTGCTAAGCAGCTAGTAAAATTGCCACATTGAAAAAGGAAAAAATGTTGCTATCTTTCTCAAACCACTATTCAAGCGTAGTATTATTGATTAGTGATTTTAAGGAGGAGAAAGCCCAGTTTATTTTCAAGGATGAAAGCCATAAACTCAAAGTCAAGGCTCTCAGAGCATGTTTCTCCAAGACTGCACCTGAGGAATCAAATGCCTACCGCCCCTGGCACTGTCATTCCACAAGTTTAATATGATCGTGGCAGTTTGTGAAACTCAGGGAAGGGAATCCTGGGAATGAGCAAACCGAGGGGATTCTGTCGGGGGCATGTGCATAAACTTGTGCATGCACAGCACTTGTGCATGTAGACATCTAAGATGAAACAACAAGGTCACTTTTCACTCTAATACCAGTATGTCCTTATAACCAAGAAAGAGGAGTCTGTTTCTTAGGCTGAAGAGAAATTGGGCAGATGTCTTCGAGAAAAAGAGTCAAAGTGTATTGTTCCCCTGAAAGCTTCTGGTTTTGAGATATTACGGTTTTTGTCTTTAACATATTTTATTACCCCTTTCAATACTCACCACACAGCAGTGGCTGCAGAGTTTCAGAATATCCCAGTTTCCTGATAAGTGACTGCACCACCTCTCCTTGTTAACCAGCAGTGAGTAAGTGATGACATTATCTGAACAGAGAAGAACATTTCCATTTTTGTAAGGATGAACACTCTCTCACTCCCCAAATTGTCTGAAATTGCTGTTGTCAGGGACTGGACATCCATGGCCTTTGAACTCCCAATTTTAGTGTGCTCTCAGGAGATACCTGGTAACTTACCGACAACTGGGCAGCAGTGACAAGGAGGGCTCTCCATGACATCTTGATGGTCTGCTAAGCTTACAAAGCGGTCCCTGCTTTGTTCATAAGCGTTTTAATCCTCTGTGGTTAGTGACTTTTTTGGTTGTGTGCAATAACTTTCTAATGTGCTTGGGATAAATCCTTTTTTTTGTTTCTCATAAATCAATAAAGAGGAAAAGTTAACTGTGGGTGGGAGGAACAGGCAATGAAATAAATAGAGAAGGAAAAAAAAACCTGGGACACCAAAAGAAATCAAGCCTGGGAGGCATTTATAATTTATAAATCATATTACATGTAGAGATAGCTTCTTCCAGTAACTTCCTTTGATTCCTAGTGTGTTTATCACATCATCTGTGTCTGCCAAGATTACTACATTGGAGTTCTGGTGGATGTTCATTTGAATAGCAGTGAACCTAGACTATAAAGATATTTAAGTGACTAAAAATTCAAAATGAGACCTAAAAGTTTACATGAAAGGAAGATTATTGCGATCAACTTCGTTAATTTTGTTTTCTTTTTTAAACCTAAAGATAAAAATAAAAGCAATACAAAAATCATACACCATCTCTCAGGAATACCTTTTGTTCTCCAGAAAATTAATTTGCCACTGACTGAATTAAAATGGAAAAGCCTCAAGGAAATAGGCTTTTGTGGCAAAATAAGGGATGAAAAGCTTACAGGGGTAAAATAAGTATGCATTAATGCCTTTTGTTCTTCTTTTCAAAGCACGCTGAAGGGCAATAGTAAACCAAAAATTTCTCATATTTTTAAAAGAAAAAAAATTTTTTTTTTGGCTTTAAATTATGCAGTTTGTATCTTAGCTACTGACAAATGTTATTTTGATAGATGGTATATGTAATCAGTGTATATATGTATATTGTCAATGGTTGGTATTTCAGTAACTTTCTTGAGCATCTCTCTCATCTTCCTTGAGCAACGTTTTCTGGGCTGTATGCTGTTGTACTATACTATGGGTGAGGCTAATTTCCACCATCATCTTCATTCCCCTGGGCTTGTCATCCAGAAGGGAAGAGAGAAAAATATAGTCCTAAATAACAGGAGTGAGTGAATGAAATGGGCTAGGTAAGAGAGAAGAAGAATTGATCATACTAGAGTAACCAACTTCAAATTTAAAAACTAGAATATTTTTATGGCTGAACTTTAAAGTTCCCATCCAATGATAGGAAAAATACTAAATATTCCACTAGGAAAATTTGCCACAGAGGTTATATTATTGATTGAAGAAATGTAAATTAATGTTACACTTCACCAGTAATCCATAGAAAATAAAATTTTAAAGAATTGATGTGCTAACCTATCAGAATATAATTTTTAAGTGAAAAGATTCAAAGCTGAAAGCTCTGGCACATTACTGGTGGGAATGCAAGTTGGAACAACTATTTGGAGAGCAATTTGTTGTATGTTTCAAGAACTTTCAAAAGGTTCAAATATCTTAACTCAGCAATTCTAAATTTGAGACTATAAACTAAGGAAATAATCCTAAATACGTGTTTTAAAATAGTCACTGAGTTACTTTTAATAAGAAAAAATTAGTAAGCATATACAAATGAAAAGTTATTCTAAACATATTATGAGATGTGCTGTTCAAATCTTCTTGCCAGAAAGAACTTGCTGCCCCAGCTACTGAGAAAGCTGCCAGAAGACATCTTTGGATGGCAGTGGTCTTTGGCAGGCAAATAGACCTCAGCTGGCTGTAGAAAGCCGCCTTTGCCAAGGTCATGCCCTGTGCAAAGCAGTCCACATCCTCTGACTGACAGAGTTGAGGGTGTGAAGGGCTGCCCATTTGGCCCAACATGGTGTAACTTTTATAGCCCCTGAGCATACTGGAGGGCCAAACGAGTTGGTTGTGTGGCCACACTGCAGCTCGACTTTCCCCCTTGTAGAATCCTACTTTCTTCCTTGTCCTCCTCCTCCCCAGGTGCTAATTCCAAGGGCACTCCTTCATAAACATTCTAGATCCTCAGCTGAGTCAGAGTCTGCTCCTGCAAAGGCCAACCCGCAGCTGAGATGTACAACCTGTGACAATTCCATCACTAGTATGGACTGTAAGTAGACATTCAGATGATCTTAAGGGAAATTTTATTCTAAACTAAGAAAATTGGGTGCAGAGAAACAAATACCCAGCTACATAAATCCATTTGCCTGTCTCTCTCTATATGTGTGTATGTATCTATGCATCCATGTAACTGTGAAATGTGAATAGAAAAAAAAATAAAAAATGGTAACATGACACACAACAAAATTTTGCCTCTGGAATTTTTTTTCCTTTCTGTCTTCCCTCACTTCTTCCTTTTTTCCTTTTTTTTGTTCTTCTTCTTTTTTTTTACTATTGATTATTAATGAGCATACATTTCTTTAGTCACATGTAAAACATGTTTCTTTCATGTCTGAGTTTAAAATAAGTGTTTCAAAAAGCACTGTGTGTCTGACAGGGCAAAGAGGCTTGTTCTTCCTACTCTCAATGTATTTGTTTAAGCATGTGATAGTTCTAACAACACTTGACATAATATTCTAGATGTTTTGTGATGTCTAATAACTGTACAAGTTACTAGGGCAGGAATAATATATTTTTAAAATGAGCCTAGGATGGAGATGGAAGCCTGTGGTATAGCATAAAGCACATTTAAGTAGTGCCAGTTGTATGTGAACTTCATGAACTATTTCCTTGAATTGTGCACTTTTTGCAATCTGAAATCTCTCAGAACATGTGGTTTCCTCTACTCTTGTCTAACCCATCATGGTAAATGTGCATATTGACCATTTAAGACAACTGTGAACATCTAGTGTTCAGTGGTCCTCAGGGGATCAATAAAGAATCTTTTCACCCTTTTCTCAGACTCTTTTTGCTCTGTAGATTCTGTGATTTGCAGCTTATGCCCTGTGTCCTGGACTCTGATTCAAGCTTAGTGTACCTGTTTTTCAGTTTTGTGTATTACCAAATAAATCTGGTAACTCCTTATTTCTTTGAAACATAGCCTTGTTATAGTATTAATTCTATATTCTCTTACTGGCTCTCCTGACCATGTGGGTGACAGTGTGATACACTTGTAGCCCTCTCTATATTTTGTCCCCTGAAATCTGAGCTGATCATAGGCCTGTGTATTCTAAAAAATATATTTATTTATTTAGTAGCTTAAATCATGATCAATTTATTAGCTTATAGTACTAGAGGTTGGAAGTCCAAACTAGTTTTTTTTTTTTTTTAATTATTATAGGCACTAATGGCTGTATATCTTCCTAGGGTACATGTGATGTTTTGATACAGGCATACAATGTCAATGAATCATTTCAGTGTAATTGGGATGTCCAGCACCTTAGGCATTTATTATTTCCTTACGTTAGGAACATTCTAACTCTGCTGTTTTAGTAATTTTAATGTATGCCTTAACTTTTGTTGATGATACTCTCTTTGATATGCTATCAAATATTGTTCATTCTATTCATCTCACTATATTTTTGTACCCATTACCAATACTTGCTTTATCCCTTCCTCCTCTATACCCTTCCAAGCCTCTGGTAATCATCATTCTATTCTCTGTCTCCATGAGATTAACTGTTTTTAGTGTCTAGCTCCCACATAGGAGTGGAGACTTGCAAGATTTGTCTTTCTGGGCTCTGCTTATTTCACTCAACATAATGTTCTCAAGTTTCATGCATGTTGTTGCAAATGGCAGCATTTCATTCATTTTATGGCTATATAATATTCCATTGTGTATAGGTACCACAATTTCTTTATCCATTCATCCATTGATGGGCATTTAGGCTGATTCTGAGTCTTGGCTATTGTGAATAGTGATGCAATGAAAGTGAGAATAGAAATGCTCTTTTGATATACTGAATTCCCATGCTTTGGATGTATACCCAACAGTAGGATTGTTGGATCATATGGAAGTTCTATTTTCAGTTTTTTGAGGAACATCCATACTGTTTTCAATAGTGATTGCACTAATTTAGATTCCCACAAATAGTACATGAGTGTTCCCCCTTCTGCACATCCTCATCAGAATTTGTTATTGCCTGTATTTTGGATAAAAACCAAAAAACCCCATTTTAACTGGGGTTAGATGATATCTCTCTATAGTTTTGATTTGCACTTTGCTGGTAACTAGTGATGTTCAGCATTTTTTCATATACCTGATGGCCATTTGCATGTCTTCTTTCGTGAAATGTCTGTTCAGATCCTTAGCACATGTTTTAATTGAATTATTTTGTTTTTGGATTTCCATAAACTTTACTATTATTACTGTTTTTGCTATATCCCATAGGTTTTGTTATATTGTGTTTTCATTTTCATTTGTTTTGAGAAATTTTTCAATTTCCTTACTAATCTCTTTTTGGACAAACTGGCCATACAGGAGCATATTGTTTAATTTCCATGCGCTTGTATAATTTTAAATGTTCTTTTTGCTATTGATTCCTAATTAATTGAATTCTTAAGCTCCAGAATTTCTGCTTGATTTTTTTTTATTATTTGAATATCTTTGAAATATTTCTCTAATAGTCTTTTGAATTCCTTCTCTGAGTTATCTTTAAATTTATTGAATTTCTTCAGGACAGCTATTTTGAATCCATTGTCTAAAACGTCACATATCTCCATCATTCCAGAGTTGGTCACTCGTGCCTTGTTTAGGTCATTTGGTGAGGTCATGGCTTCCTGGATGTCCTTGATCCTGATGGATGTTCATTGATGTCTGGGTGTTGAATAGTTATGTATTTATTTTCATCTTAATAGTCTGTACTTGTCTGAATTCATCTTTCTTGATAAGACTTTACAGATATTCAAAGGGAATTAAGTCTTTGGTCATTGCAGCAACATTAGCACTAGTAGTACCCCAAACTCAGTGACACTGTGATTTTTGAAGACTCCTGGTTGTACTGCCTTGGTGGAGTTGGTTAAATGCAGTAGAATTTCCTTGATTTTCAGGTAAAGTCTCTCCCTACTTTTCCTCATTCTTGGTGCTTGGTTAGAGTTGAGTGAGGAGTGATATGGGCTCTTTCTTTTTTTTTTTTTTAATAATTTTTTTGAATAATAATTATGTACATTGGTGCAATAACAGGGCACGAAAACCCAATTATAGCAGAGGGCAATTACTGAGATCTTTTTATATGGGGTGATGAGTTAGGAAGAATGGTCAGGGAAGGCTACGTAAAGGTAGGAGAGCAAGCTAACGTAGACGGATCACAGGCACTAAGAGAAGCGATGAGAAGGACC
>CAUYON010196014.1:0-44747 GCA_963573935.1 Arctocebus calabarensis
GCTATGTTAAACAGTTTGATGAAAACATTTCAGATTGTATATGAAATCAGCACATTGTACCCCTTGATTGCACTAATGTACGCAGCTATGATTTAATAAAAAGATAAATAAAATAAAGTTAAGGGGAAACCCCCCCCCAAAAAAAACACACACACACATCCAACTATGAATGCAAGTTTTTCTTCTTCATGTTTGAACCTGGCAACACTAAATTCTACTTGAGCTCTGGGTTTTTGGTAAATAGCTAAATGGGTCCACTTTAGGCTTTGTGTTCCAGGATAGGGCTCACTGCAAAGAACCACTATCCCCCTATAAGACTTACATAAGATTCCTTGTGTTACTTACTATTTCTTGCCTCAAATGATTGGCATAACTACTTGTCCCCACTGATTACTGGGAAGAAAATTTCCTTTTTAACCATATATTAGGCAAACTTTCCTCCTTCCCCCATGTCTATGAACTTTGGCCTGAGGAAACAAACAGCACCTCTTTAAGGCTCCCTAGAACATTCTGCTATCCTTCCATACCACTCATCCTGCTTCCCTACTTTCTAGCTTTTTTCACTCCTCTGGTACTTAAAAAAAAAAAACACCTTTTTTATTTTTTGAGACAGAGCCTCCAGCTGTCAATCTGGATAGAGTGCTGTGGCATCATATCTCACAGCAACCTCCAATTCCTGCGCTGAAGCAAGTCTCTTGCCTCTGCCTCCCAAGTAGCTGGGACAGGCGCCCGCCACAACGCCAGGCCATTTTTTTTTTTTGGTTGCAGCCATCATTGTTGTTTGGTGGGCCTGGGCTGGATTCAAACCCGCCAGCTCAGGTGTACGTGGCTGGTGCCTTAGCCACAGCCACGTACACCTGGTGAGCCACAGGCGCCGAGCCAAAAAACCTTTTTGCTAAACTCTTGAGACACAATCTTATAGTCACAACATTCTGCCTATTGCAAAAATTTCTTTAAAAGTCTCTCCTAAACAGTTAGATTCCTTTGTTCCTTCTCCACTCACTGGTTCACTTGACTAGCCTTAAAAAAAAAGAAAAAAGAAAAGAAAAAAAGTCTCTACTGCATTTGACAAAACACTTCACAAGACAGTCTTAATAATCGTTTGGAAAAAGAAATACCTACCTTCTTGGGTTTGTGTAGATCCACTAAATCTTTAACGAACTGGTACCGCTGTCTGTACAATGGAGGTTTAAACTGAATTGCCGGCACACTGGGACTTCCATCAACCACATTATTACACTGGAAGTTCACAAACAAAAAGGAGAAGCGTTCTAAATCATGCCTGACTTAAGAAATTAAATAAGGGGAAGTAAAGCATTGTATTTTCCCCCAATCACTTTGGAGAACACAACAGCCTTCAAACATTCTCTGTTCTAAAATCATTAGGCAGCACTGCATTTCCTCCACAGTTCACCTAAGCCTTCTCCCATGCCTTTTAGTAAGTGAGAATCTGGATTTACTTTTTTTTTTTTTTTTTTTTTTTGGCCAGGGCTGGATTTGAATTCATCACCTCCGGTATGGGGCCAGCGCCTTACTCCTTTGAGCCACAGGCATTGCCCTGCATTTACGATTTTTTGCAGCTTAGTTTCAGCTGAAAGGAACATTACCAATGAATGCATTTGATAAAGACAATCAGAAGCCTCCCAGCAACAAGGGACCTTTTGCGGAAGAACTGCCAAAACCTGTGGTCCAGGCACGTGGGAAGCTGGAAAATATGACTGACAACAGACTCTCTTTGACCAAACTTCAGTCAGGCTCCTCTGAGCCCTCTTACTACACCTGATGTTGCTCCCTGTCCAGTCATTGACCTGACAGCCCAATTTTCTTCTTCTTTTCTTTTTTTTTGAGACAGAGTCTTACTTTGTCACCCTTGGTAGAGTGCCATGGCATCATAACTCAAAGCAACCTCCAACTCCTAGGCTCAAGGGATCCTCTTGTCTCAGTCTCCTAAGTAGCTGGGACTACAGGTGCCAGCCACAATGCCCAGCTAGTTTTTAGAGACAGGGTCTTGCTCTTGCTTAGGCTGATCTCCAACTCCTGAGCTGAAGTGATCCACCTGCCCCAGCCTCCCAGAGTGCTAGGACTACAGGTGTAAGTCACAGTGCATGGCCATGCCTAGGCCAGTTTTAGCAATAATTCTCCTAAGTCACTTTAGAAAGAATCTCCCACTTGATCTGATCACTCTCAATATCTGGTCTAATTCTTCATCCCCCACCTTTGCTAAGCCCTTGACCTGCTTTCAGCAAGAATCTACTATCCTTGATGTTTTCCTTTTTTTAATTTTCTATCCACTCTGCCCCCACATTCACCTCCTTGGCTATATATCCCCAATTGTCTTTGCTGTATTGAGACTTAAGCTCTATGGCAGCAGTTCTCAGCCTGTGGGTCGGGACCCCTTTGTAACAATAAAAATATATCCTGCATATCAGATATTTACATTACAATTCATAATAGAAGCAAAATCACAGTTATGAAGTAGCAACGAAAATAATTTTATAGTTGGGGGGGTCACCACAACATGAAGAACTCTATGAAAGAGTCGCAGCATTAGGAAGGTTGAGAACCACTGCTCTATGGCAATGCTCATATTGCCATCACGTTAAATAACATCAGAATTTTTCTGTCTTTAACATGACTAAGAGAAAAAAAAAGAGAAGAATTTATAAGATTAATCCATAACAGACATTGCTGCTGTTCCTATATACTAGGTATCGCAAAGTAGTACAAAGGCACTTGACGAAGTAGCACTCTCCAAAAGAAATAAAACACAGGCTCCGCACCTGTGCTCAGTGGCTAGGGCACCAGCCACATACATTGGAGCTGACGGGTTCAAATCCAAACCAGGCCTGCCAAACAACAATGACAACTACAAAAACAAAATAGCCAGGTATTGTGGCGGGCACCTGTAGCCCCAGCTACTTGGGAGGCTGAGGCCAGAGGATCGCTTAAGCCCAAGAGTTTGAGGTTGATGTGAGCTGTGATGCCACAGCACTCTACCCAGGGCAACAGCTGGAGACTCTGTTTCAAAAAAAGAAATAAAATACGTGTATTTAACTTTCTTATTGCCTATGAATTATTATAGGATTACAATAGTCTATTTAAACCCAAGGTATGCAAACTATCATTTCAAAATAAAATGAACATAAAAGTGAGATATTTTAGGTTCTTTTTCACATTAAGTCTTCAAAATCCAATGTGCTACATATTTTATACTTATGCATCTCAATGCCAAAATTTTCATCAGAAATACCTATCTGTATTTAGATTTCTGAAGCTTTACACTTAACACATTCAGAGCTGGGCGTGGTGGCTCATGCCTGTAATCCTAGTACTATAGGAGCTCAGGATTCAAAACCAGCTTGAGCAAAAACTACCCAGGCATTGTGATGGGCACCTATAGTCCCAGCTACTCAGGAGGCTGAGGCAAGAGGATTGCTCAAACCCTGGAGTTTTAGGTTGCTATGAATTGTGATACCACAGCACTCTATCAGAGGATAGACTAAAACTCTCATAAAGCAAAATAAAACATGTATTCACACAGCCAAGTTATTCCAAACATACAATTTCTTCAATAATTAAATTGAATGTCCATTTTTCAACTTGAAATTAAAAATGAGGCAAAAGTTTAATTCCTCAGTTTCACTGCCAATGTTTCAAGTGGCCAATTGCCTTGTACACTTAATAGAAAGCAAGGATCTATTGGTACCTAGATACTCCATGGTATACTATTGGCAAGGATCTATTGGTACCTAGATACTCCTAGGTACTCCATGATACACCTAGGTACTCCATGTTTGGCTTCTAATCCAGTGGCATCTTCACTGGAAGCTTCACCTGGAAGCTTCCCATAAACACAGAATCTTGGGTCTCACCCTAGAGACCGCATCTAACAGAATATGCAGTTTACCAAAACAGCCAGGGGATCCATATGCACTTTTACACTGGAGCAACTGATCATCAGTTTATTTTACTTTATACGCACCAAATGTGAACATTTCGTCCTTATTTAGGTCAACCAACACTCCAGAAAAGGTTAACACTTACACGTGATGGCTCTGCTTGCAATGACCTACAGTACTTCCAGGTGCTAATTCTTTATTTATGAATCTTAAAGTGTGGCATTACCTGTGTGTCCTTTTCTTCCATTTTGTTTCTAAGTCTCGTCGAAACAAAAATGCAGGTTTATTCTTCAAGCTCCACCTGAGAGAAGCGGCAGCAACTCAGCTGTAAATACAAAACATCCATCTTGTAAAGATAAACACCTGGAAGAAACAGCTGGCTAGTTCAGTAGGGAGGGGAGAGTGGGCTTCAAACTTAGGTGTTCTGCTTATTTCATTGCTAAGTCCCTCCACCTCTTTCAAACTGCTTTCAGTAACTTTTCCACACGTCGTCAAAATAAAATTTTCTTAATATTAGAGGAGTTAAAGATGCTCCGACAAACCCAATTCACTCGACAGACTTCATTTTCGGTTTTGTTCCTCTATTGCACACTTGTCTCTATCAACTAGCACTTAGCCTAAAACCTAGGCAACACTTCAATCACCCAAGTTTTGGATAATCCTCTGTCTCGTGTGGAGAAATGCTGCTTCCTGGATTCAGTTCCAACAAGCGCCGAGTCTCGCCCTCGAGCAAGCAGCTCGCCAGAGCGGGAAAAGCGGAGCAGGCGGAGACAGCCGATTTGCCAGCGCCGCAGCAGAATGTGACTCCGGGCCCCGCCCCTTACGCACGCGCACGCGCAGCCTCGCTAGGTGACGTTACCCGCCCGCGGCCCCAGCTGAGCCGCCCGCTCCTGCACCGCTGCTCCTGGGTGGTGCGCCCTCGGCGTCTGCACCTGGGCGCCCGGAGCCCTGCAGTTCGGCAGGCTCCATCCTTCCAGGCTCCCCCTCCGAGGCGTCGGTTTTGAGCCTCTTAACGGCCGCTGTGGCGCATGCCCCGAAGCCATTTTCTAGTTCTTCACCCGAACCTTGGCGAGGACTCCTGCGCCCGCCCGGCCAGATCTCCGGTTCGCGCGCTGCGGCGACTCGCCCTGGCCGGGCTCCGCGACTGTTGGACCGAGGCGGCGGCACCGAGCGCGTCCTCATGCCGCGAGCAGGAGAGTGGCAGCGCGGGCGGCTGTTGGGTTCGTGACGCTCCCTCTGCTCCGCAAAGGCCAGAAAACCGTCCGGGCCGGTGGAAGGCGGGGGGTGGAACAGCCGGGCTCAGCGCGAGCTGACTGCCGCATGGGGTCCGAATCAGCCGCACCCTGATGCCAAAACAATCCGAAGGTCTAAAGGGACTCCAGGCTGGGTAGATTTAGTTCAGTGACACCAGAACTGAGAAAAACGTTCTTTCCGCTCCCTAATGCAACTTTTCCACCCCCTGCATGCTGTGATGAAATCGTCAACTCTTAGAAGTTACTATATCTTCTGTTATAGTTATGACATATACGTAAACGTGTACCTTGTTTCCTGTATGGGATTGAAAGCATGGGGCGGGAGAGCGAAGCTGCCTTTAGGGTAAAATTTTTTCCCCATTTCAAAAGGTTCATTTACTGAATAAATAACCTATTGATACACCATAAATGATAAACTGGAATTGTATTTTTGCTTAATAACTACTTACATGCAAAGCACTGGGCTAAGAGCTTTAGGGTAACACAAATATGAATTCCACCATTCTTGTTTTTGAAGTCTTGAGGAGTCTGGTATCATAGGAAAAACAGTATGTAACTCAAGGTAAGCTTCAAAAATACAATAACAACGTCACCTAACAGTTTGGAGAGGTTCTTATGGTTTGGGGAAACTACTTTTCACAGATTGTCTTCTGGACAGGAGTATGCTTTTTCTTTCTTTTTTTTTTTTTTTTTTTTTTTGAGATAAAGTCTCTGGCACCCTATGTACAGTGCAATGGTGTCATAGCTCACAGCAACCTCAAACTCTTGGGCTCAAGTGATTCCCTTGCCTCAGCTTCCCAAGTACAGGCGACCACCACAACGCCTGGCTATAAGAGTATGCTTTTTATTACAGGATGTAATTTAAATAGAACTTTAAAAGTAAATAATGAAGTCACTCCCAGGTATATGCTCAAAAAAGAATTGAAAGCAGGGACTTGAACAGATATTTGTATACCAGAGTTCATAGCAGTATTATTCCCAATAGCCCAATGGTGAAAACAACCCAAATGTCCATCAGTGGATAGATAAACAAAGTGTGGCATAGACTTTAAATGGAATATTCAGCCTTTAAAAGGAGTGAAATTCTGACATTTGCTACAACATGGATGAACTTTGATGACATACTGAGTGGCCAGCACCTGTTGTCCCAACTACTTGGGAGGCTGAGGCAAGAGAATCTCTTGAGCCCAAGAGTTAGAAGTTGCTATGAGCTATGATAGTACGGCACTCTCCCGAGGGGGGCAACATAAGACTCTTGTCTCAAAAAAAAAAAAAAAAAAAAGGCGCCTGTGGCTCCGTCAGTAAGGCAGCAGCCCCATATACTAGGGGTGGTAGGTTCAAACCCGGCCCCAGCCAAATTGCAACAAAACAATAGCCAGGCGTTGTGGCGGGCACCTGTAGTCCCAGCTACTCAGGAAGCTGAGGCAAGAGAATAGGCTAAGCCCAAGAGCTGGAGGTTGCTGTGAGCTGAGTGAGGCCACGGCACTCTACCAAGGGCAACAAAGTGAGACTCTGTCTTTACCAAAAAAAAACTTATGGAATATCTACTTTATCAAGCAAAAAACAGTTACCCCACATTACCGATAAGAATAATATCAATCGCAACATCTGAGTATTATAAGAGTCCACTTATAGGACTCATACCTATACCTGGAGTAATGACATTCATAGAAAGTAGAATGGTAGTTTCAGGGGCTGGGAGGAGGGAACTGAGAGTTAATGCTTCATGATCACCGGAGTCTCAGTTTGGGATGATGGAAAAGTTCTTAGATGGAAAGCAGGGGTAGTTGCACAATGATAAGTGTTCTCTTAATGCCACTGAACTTAAAAATTGTTTAAAATGGGGCAACGCCGGTGGCTCAGCGAGTAGGGCGCCGGCCCCATATGCCTCTGCTGAACTGCAAAACAAAAAAATAGCCGGGCATTGTGGTGGGCGCCTATAGTCCCAGCTACTCTAAGCCCAGGAGTATGGAGGTTGCTGTGAGCTGTGTGACGCCATGGCACTATACAGAGGGCAATAAAGTGAGACTGTCTCTACCAAAAAAAAAAAAAATTATTTAAAACGTTAAATTTTATGTATACTTAACTTTTATAAATTTAAAGTAAATTTTTAATGATATATCTATGATTCCTGGACCTAGGGGTTTTTTTGCCTCACCTGCTAGTTGACCTTCTTAGGTCATGACTTCATGACTAATGTCCTCTCCAAATTTACCTTTTTCATCATTCTTGTCTCCCACACTCATAACTGGAAAATCACCCTTGGCTCTATACACTTCTGCTGTTCCCACATTTGGACAATTACCAAATCTAGACCTTTTCAAGCTGTCAGCTACATCTGTTCCTTTCCACAGCCAATACCTTAGCCTTTGTTATCACATTTTGTCATAACTCATCTTTCTCTCTTCCTCTATCGGATACTAAATCCTTCCTCTACCGGATACTAAATCTCTTCCTCTACCGGATACTAAATCCTTCCTCTACCAGATACTTAGATACATACTATGTTATTATCTTTTCACAGTAAGTTTAACGTGAAAAGACCCTAAGTCCTCATTTCACTATTACTCCTTAACCTTTGAAATTTTACTCATCCTCTTTTGTTTTTATTTTACTCATTCTCCAGTTTTTTATCTTAAACTGTTGAGAAATGAGAATTAAATGAAATAACCTATTTGGCAAATACATGTAAAGCACCCATTATGGATCAAGTACTGGTTTGAGCAAAGACAAGTGAAAATCCTGGTAATCAAACATTATCTTAGATGCCAATTTGAACTTGATGCTTATAATAAGATGAAACATTTGGGGTCTTAAGGTGATTGTATAATGCATATAAGAGGAATGTAAATAGTTATGGCCAGAAGGAAAATTTTGTCAGATTAAGATGCAAAGTTTTTGACACACTTATTGAGAAAGTGGGGTCTATTTCTTCTTTTCTATCTGTATGGGTTTTGTAATTTCACCAAAGAATAGACTACCTCAGTGCAATGTTCTGGACCCAGGGGGAAAGGAACTGGCATCTTGTACTTCCTGTCTCTCTTTTTCTTTTCTTTTTTTTTTTTTTCTTTTTGCTGTTTTTGGCCAGGGCTGGGTTGGAACCCACCACCTCCGGTATATGGGGCCAGTGCCCTACTCCTTGAGCCACAAGCACTGCCCTACTTCCTGTCTCTTAAAACAGCCACTCTTGGAAACCAGCTGTGAAATAGACTGAGGGGCTCCTTAGAGAGGCCTACATGGAGAAAAACTGAGTCCCCCCTCACCCCCTTACGTAACTCCTAGCTGTCAGCCAACACGCACATGCCTTGCCAGCCATGTGAGTGAACCATATTGGAAGTGACTCCTCCAGACTTAATGCAGCTGACTGCCTAAGAACTACTAATGCAACTTTGCTCACATGCACAGAAAGCTGAAATGCCTGAGAATTTGCATTCCCAGTAGTGCTTTCATAGTGCTTTGCCAATGACTGACGGATATGGATGTATAAAGGTCTAGTTCCCTAATTTCAGATGTACAGCATCCAGAATTTTAAGAGAAGAAATGGCTAAAAATTTATTTTATAGCATCCAGAATTTTAAGAAAATAAATTGCTAAAGATTTCTAGTCCCTGGCATTTTGTTATGGCAGCCCAACCCACATTCCTGACACTGAGTTACATAAAACTGGATAATATCCTATGGAGCAATAAGAGCACAATTTATGGAATATCTGGCCAGACGAATGGCTCCCGCCCGTAATCCTAGCACTCTGGGAGGCCAAGGCAGATAGATCGCCTGAGCTCACAGGTTCAAGACCAGCCTGACCCAGAGCAAGACCCTGTCTCTAAAAATAGTCTCTGTGGGCATTGTGGCCAGCACCTGTAGTCCCAACTATTCGGGAGGCTGAGGCAAGAGAATTGCTTGAGCCCAAGAGTTTGAAGTTGCTGTGAGCTATGATGCCACAGCACTCGGTATATCAAGGGGACAAAGTGAGACTCTGTCTCAAAGAAAAAAAAAAAACAACTTATGGAATATCTACTTTATCAAGCAAAAAACAGTTATCCCACATTATCAATAATTCAATAATCTGCAAATTAACCTATAACTTTGTTCATGGTTGTTAAGTTCTCTCACTTCTATATAATAACTTAAAGTTATAACCCCCAAGAGAGTCAAATATCTGTGATACAGGCTTAATGCTCAGGCATCATATTAAAATATCATGAAATAATTTTTTTTTTTTTTTTTGCATAGTAGTGAAATTATTGCTGGCTGTTGTGGTATAAGAATGGCCACTGGGCTGGTGTGGTGGCTTGCACCTGCAGTGCTAACCACTTGGGAGGCTGAGGCAGGAGGCTTGCTAGAGGTCAGTTCAAACCTGCAGTCTGTTAAGATCAGGCTATTGCACTCCAGCCTAGGCCATAGATACCCCGTCTCAAAAACAAAACAAAAAAAATGACGGCCAGATGTAGTGGCTCACACCTGTAATCCCAGCACTTGGGAGGCCAAGGCGGGTGAATTGCTTGAGCTCGGGAGTTCAAGACCAGGCTGAGCAAGAGCAAGACCCTGTCTCTTAAAAAAAAAAAAAAATAGCTGGGCATTGTGGCAGGCGCCTGTAGTCCCAGCTACTTCAGAGGCAGAGGCAAGAGAATTACTTAAGCCCAAGAGTTTGAGGTTGCCATGAGTTGTGACACCATAGCACTCTACTGAGAGTGATGAAGTAAGACTCTGTCTCAAAAAAAAAAAAAAGCAATGGCCACCAGACTGCCTGGCATCCTGACCAGGAAGTTGCTGGGCCAGTTGAACTACCCTGTGGTACGTCATATGGGCCAACTCTGAGCCCATGTGAGTAGTGTAGAAGAAATAAGATTCAGAAATAAGATTTGAAATCTATGATTCCAAAGAGCCTGGAAAATTCTTTTCAGTTGTCAAACATGTGAAGTTTATATCCATAGTTTTTTGTGCTTTTGCATAATCATGATCCCTACATTGTATAAGCTTCACCCACAAAAACTGGAAATGCACTGCCAAGATCCAGATCTACACCAGTGGTTTTTTGTTTTGTTTTTGTTGGTTTTGTTTGAGACAGAGTCTCACTATGTCACCCTGGGTAGAGTCTTGTGGCATCAGAGTTCACAGCAACCTCAAACTCTTGGGCTTAAACAATTATCTTGCCTCAGCCTCCCAAGTAGCTGGGACTATAGGTGCCCATCACAATGCCCAGCTATTTTTTTTTTGTTATTGTTGTTATTGTTGTTGCAGTTGTCATTGTTGTTTAGCTGGCCCTGGCTGGCTTTGAACTCACCACCCTTGGTGCATGTGGCCAGCACTGTAACCACTGTGCTACAGGCGCTGAGCCAAATTATGTTGATTTTTAAAAAGTAAATAAAAGAATATACTTACTATGCTTTGAACTTCTTTCAAAAATAATTTAAAATCTCTAAAAATTTTCATGGCACACCTAAAATCCTCTCAGAGCACACCAGTTGCACCAGTTGAAAATCACTGATCTATGGCTCGGCGCTTGTGGCTCAAGCAACTAAGGCGCCAGCCACATACACCTGAACTAGCAGATTCAAATCCAGCCTGGGTCCACCAAACAACAATGACGGTTGCAACCAAAAAATAGCCAGGCGTTGTGGCGGGTGCCTGTAGTCCCACCTACTTGGGAGGAGGAGGCTGGAGAATCACTTCAGCCAGGAGTTGGAGGTTGCTGTGAGCTGTGATGCCACAGCACTCTACCCAGGGCAATAGCTTGAGGCTCTGTTTCAAAAAAAAAAAAAAGAAAGAAAATCACTGATCTAGAGGAAAACTGTCTTCAACACCAGAACTAATCAGCCTCTGATTATCACTGTATCAGTCTCAGGGTTCTCCAGAGAACCAGGACCAAGAGGGTGTGTATGAGAGTGTGTGTGTGTGTGTGTACGAGTATGTGTAAACACACACATACAAACATACAAACACACACACACACACATATATATATAAATGTGGGGGGCAGCACCTGTGGCTCAGCGAGTAGGGCGCTGGCCCCATATACCAAGGTTGGTGGGTTCAAACTCAGCCCTGGCCAAACTGCAAAACAAAAAAATAGGCAGCATTGTGGCGGGTGCCTGTAGTCCCAGCTACTCGGGAGGCTGAGGCAAGAGAATCGCCTAAGCCCAAGAACTAGAGGTTGGTGTGAGCTGTGTGACGTCATGGCACTCTACCGAGGGCCATAGGATGAGACTCTTGTCTCTACAAAAAATAAAAATAAATAAGTAAATAAATAAATGTGGGAAAAGAATTATAAACCTGACAGGAGTGCAGCCATTTTAGAAAATAAGGTCAGAAAACAGCAATTTTTCTCCCCCAGATTCCTGGAGAGCCTCAAGGCCAGAGTTCCTGGAAACACTCTACCCATAATCCTAACATCTATAATCCAAACCCAGCATTAGAGAAAAGCCCCAAAAAGTACTTGGTACTCACTTCCCTATTTCAACTATATAGATAAGGCTAATAAAAGCCTTTTGAAGGCCAGGTGGCGCAAGCATATAATCCTAGCAGTCTGATAGCCTAAGACTGGAGGGTCGCAAGAGCATGGCTTAAGCCAAGGAGTTTGAAGTTGCTGAGAACTATGATGCATGGCACTCTAGCCTGGGTGGCAGAGTAAGACTCTGTCTCAAAAAACAAACAAACAAAAAAAGCCTTTTGCACCTATGTGGGAGCTGAGCTGACATCCAGCCATTCTCCAGTCTCCTTTTTCACTCCATTAAAGTCTTCCCTTGTCCCTAAAGGCCTCTCTTTTCTGGCACTCCTATAAGAGAACTTCTCATCTGTATGGTGCATTGGCTGGGAAATGAGGCAGTAAGACCAGTCCAGGACCACTCCTGACCCTGGCCCAGGCCCACCTTCCCACCACACACTAATCCTTAGGAAGGGGCTCCTCCTCCTCCAGGATCTCCCAGTCCTCTGTCCACTGACTCCTCTGAAAATCCCAGCCAAGGTCGGAGATTTCCCCCAGGATCTGGAATCAGTGTTTCAATCCAAACACCTATCTCAGGGATGCCTGAGGGACAAAGCTGGGATTCTCCAGACTATACCCTGTCAGTTCTGTGGGTGACACTGGGATGCCTGCATCCTTGCTGGTAAGCCTCCACCCCATTCCTCCTTACCTCCCATGCCATGACAATCATTCCGTCCCCTTCCTAGACATGCCCCCAGGTAGCCTGAGTTTATAAGGAGATGTCAGACAAATCTGATTCCTCCTCTTACCCCCACAGCTTCTCCATCTGACTCCCTTTCTCCTCTCTCTGCCTGACTTCTTTCTCCACACACACTCAGGGACAGCCTCCAGAAGCTGTTTTACCCTTACACATTGTCAGAGTCCAGGTCCCCTTTAACCTAAAAGACCTATTCCAAATTGAAAAACACCTTGAATCCTTTTCAAATGACCCTACCCAATTCCAAAAAAATTCCAAGTCAGGCCCACAAAGGAGTCTCTCACTCAGTGGCTCTGGGAAGAATGCCATGATGTCATCATAGCTCACACCAATTTCAAACTCTTGGGCTCATGCAATCCTCATGCCTCAGCTTCATGAGGAGCTGGGCCTACAGGCAACCACCACAATGCCCAGATAATTTTTTTGTCTAGGAAGAACCAGGGTCTTGCTCTTGCTCAGGCTGCTCTTGAACTCCTGAACTCAAGTATCCCCCCTTCCTTGGCTTCCCAGAGTGCTAGGATTACAGGAATGAGCCACTGGTGCGTGGCCAGTTTGTCAGGAATTCTCATTGGTTTACCACAATAACATTTATTAGTGATTGCCTATACATTGTTGAATTATAAGGTATAAGTTCTGACCTAGAGCATGTTCCAGGAAGGAGGAATGCCCCATGAGCAAAGAAGTCCAAACACAAGGGATCTGGAAAACACTCTTCTAAGTATCAAAGAAATGGAAAAACCATCACTTGTGGGTGGCACCTGTAGCTCAGTGAGTAGGGCGCCAGCCCCATATACCGAAGGTGGCAGCTTTGAACCCGGCCCCAGCCAAACTGCAACAAAAAATAGCCAGGTGTTGTGGTAGGTGCCTGTAGTCCCAGCTACTCAAGAGGCTGAGGCAAGCATTTCCTAAGCCCAGAAGTTGGACATTGCTGTGAGCTGTGACGCCACAGCACTCTATGGAGGGCAACAAAGTGAGACTCTGTCTCCAAAAAAAAAAAACACTTGTGCTCAATACTAAGTCGAAACTAGTAAATTAACAACTATGTGATCACTTGAGAGAAAAACTCAATTGAAGTGGGGAGGAAGGAAGAGGGTTCAGCAAGTTCCCATCAAAAAGAAACAATGCATGGGTCAAAGAAAAAACTACAACTTAGACTTTACCTTACTAAGTGTGTACCCTCATATTAATTTGAAATAAATAGAAAAAAAAAATTGAAGGTCAGGTGTAATGCCTCAGCCTTGTAATCCTAGCATGGTAGGAGGCCAAGGCAGGAAGATCATTTGAAGCCAGGGGTTCAAGACCATTTTGAGCAAAAGTAAAACCCCCACTTCCCATCATCTCTACAACAACTAGATGGAGAAATTAGCCAGGTGTGTTGGCACACAACTACAGTCCCAGCTACCTGGGAGCTTAGGCATTTGAGGTTGCAGTGAGCTATAATGACACCACTGCACTCAAGCTCAGCCTGTCAGGGTTCGGGCAGCTGTCTGTATTCTCCATTCTTAGTGTGCCCTTGGCCAAAGAATTACCAGACCTACCAAAGGCAAGGCAAGCATCAAACAAAATTTATTGAGGAAAAGAAAGATCAGTTTATAGAGCCAGAGGAAGATACAGGTTTACAGAATAAAATATGCTCACTATAGATGATGAATGGGCCCTGGGTGCAGATTGGTTATGGTCTGGATTACATTTTCATTCTGTCTGAATTGGGCCCTCCCAGAGATTCAGACATTATCATAGAACCACTTCGATAGACAGTTAATGAAATGGTAATGGCCTTAGGTTTCTCTAGGTCACCATCCCCTGGGAGTCTGGGCTGCCTAGCTCATGGGGCATTCCTCTTTCTCCCAGGTGTGGCAATTGCTGAGGATAGAATTAAGGTGAGGCAGTACCAAGATGGCCCTTGTCCTTCTTCCCAGGTGGGACAATTGCTGAAGGGACATCAAGACAAAGCCCCTGGGCTTGGCACCCATAGCACAGTAATTAGGGTACCAGCCACAGACACTGAGAGTGGCAGGTTCGAACCTGGCCAGGGCCAGCTAAACAACGATGACAACTGCAACAACAAAAAATAGCCAGGCATTGTGGCAGGTGCCTATAGTCCCAGCTACTTGGGAGGCTGAGGCAAGACAATCTCTTAAGCCTAAGAGTTTGAGGTTGCTGTGATCTATGATGCCATGACACTCTACTGAGGGTGACAAGAAAAGAAAAAGACAAAGTACCTGGCGCAATGGCTCACACCTATAATCCCAGCACTTCCGAGGCCGAGGCTGGTGGATTACCCAAGCTCACAGATTTGAAAGCAGCCTGAGCCAGAGCAAGACCTCATCTATAAAAATAGCCGAGCGGTGTGGCAGGCACTGGTAGTCACAACTACTTGGGAGGCTGAGGCAAGAGAATCGCTTAAGCTCAAGAGTTTGAGGTGACTGTGAGCTGTGACGCCATGGCATTCTACCAAGGGCAACATAGTAAGACTCTGTCTCAAAAATAAAGAAAGAAAGAAAGAAGGTTTTGCTATGTTTTCCAGGCTAAATTAGAACTCCTGGGCCCAAGGAATCTTTCTGCCTCCTCCTCTGAGTAGCTGGGTCTAATACTATAGGCAGGTGCCACAGCCTCTACTCCCCGCTCCTGGCTATTTCAAGTTTAATCACATTCCTTGCTATGTTGACTTGCTTCTCTACTGGCTTTGCAACTAAATCACCAGCCCAGTTCAAATTGCTCTCAGTCTTCTGGAGTAGCTGGCAAGAAATGTGTTGAAAATAAGATGGAGTAAGTCAAGCTAGGGCCCTGTAGTGTGAATTTTTTTTTTTGTAGAAACAGAGTCTCACTTTATCACCCTCAGTAGAGTGCCATGGCATCACACAGCTCACAGCAACCTCCAACTCCTGGGCTTAGGCGATTCTCTTGCCTCACCCTTCGTAGTAGCTGGGACTACAGGCACCCGCCACGACACCCTGCTATTTTTCTGTTTTGCAATTGGGCCGAGGCCGAGTTTGAACATGCCACCTTTGGTATATGGGGCCGGCGCCCTACTTGATGAGTCACAGGCGCGCCCCATAGTGTGAATTTTTTTAAAAAAAGGAAATAGGTCATTTAAATTCATCAAAAGTAAATTAATATTTCAAGAAAATTTTGTTGTTTTAACCTAATTTCATAAATTATAGCCAACTGGATCACATGCAAATTCCTTCATAATTTTCTCTTACGAGTGCTACCTAATGTATGCAGACAATCTATTAACGTGCAAAAAAACCCTTCTGTTTTGTCTTCACTTTCATTTTGTTTAAATGCCAGTCATTTTATTTCAGGATAACAACACCACTTCTCATAAAACAGAATCAAATTTAATATAAAATTAATTATTTAGCCAAACTGATAACTAGAAGATTTTCATTTTTTGAAACAGAGTGTCACTCTCTCACCCTGGGTAAAGAGCCATGGCATCGTTGTAGTGGGAGAGAATACCCAGGAAAAGTTAGGTCTGAGAAAACAAAAGTCTTCTCACTGGAAGCCCCAAGCACATCTCGACAAAGTGCTCTCTGTGGTGACTCAGCTCTTAGGAATTTGTAGAAATGTAACTTCCTAGGACCTGGAAACTAACACTTGCTACCACGTCTATAAAAGCTCATGCCCACTGTCTCCAGCTTGATTCAAACTGACCAATGAGAAGGCTACCCATGGACCAAGAACCCTGAGATAGAGATAAAAAGGAAAAGACAGAGCCAGCAGGGAAGCGTGCCCATTTTGGACTTTTTTAGTCTTCCATGGCTCCACTGGCTGAAATAAAGCCCTCTCTCTTTTAAACATGGTGTTCAGGTGTTCTTTCTCTCCATTGGGCCTCGTCTTCCTGCAACAATAGCTCACAGCAACCTTGAGCTCAAGAGATCCTCTTGCCTCTGCCTCCCAAGTAACTGGGACTACAGGCATGCATCACCATGCCCAGCTACTTTTTTTATTTCTATTTTTAGTAGAGATGGGGATCTCACTTTGTTTAGACTGGCCTCAACCTCCTGCGCTCAAGCAGTCACCACCCTCGGCCTCCCAAAGTGCTGGGATTAGAGGAATGAGCCACTGCACCTGCCCCATAACTCGAAAATTTAAAAGGCAAAAATCTTATTCTTTGACAGAGAAAAAACTCAGTTTCCCAAATAATCATAGATAGCCAAAGTATTACATTTTACGAATGATTCAGATATTTTATGATTATCATCCTAGCTTAACATACCATTGCTTTAAGGTTTTGTTCTTTCTTTCTTTCCTTTTTTTTTTTTCCAGTTTTTGGCCGGAGGTGTGGGGGGGGGGGGGCGGCTGGGTTTGAACCCGCCACCTCCGGCATATGGGGCCATCGCCCTACTTCAAACTCTTGGGCTCAAGCAGTCCTCTTGCCTCCATCTCCCGAGTAGGTGGGACTACAGGTGCCTGTCACAAAGCCCAGCTAGTTTTTCTATTTTTATTAAAAATTTTAGATAGGGTCTTGCTCTTGCTCAGGCTGGTCTCAAACTCCTGAGCTGAGACAATCCACCCATCTCAGCCTCCCAGAGTGCTAGGGTTATAGGCATGAGCCACCAAAGCCAGCTGACTTTAAGGTTTTAAGTTACTAAAAAGTGTTCTGAAACCACAACATAGGAACCATCCCTGATGTCTTTTCTGATCCTCCTAAATCACACATGGCCATCTGGCATCAAAACAGATGGAAAAGACACAACTTATTTGTGTCCTTAATTCATTTACCAGGTGCAAAGACAGAAAACAAGATGACTGGAGGATTCAATTTCTCCTCTAATAGCCATAGGCATAGCTGGAGCAGGGAAGAAGGGGCCATGTAGGCGACACCGTGCCTTGTAGCTGCTGGCCTAAGCACTGAGAACATGTCCTTAGGCCTCGCCACAACCACCTATCTAGACGTCAGAATTCAGATGCTCAAAAATAAGAACATAAGGTCATGGTCAAATCCAACAAATTCTAGGAATATTACGGAGGTAGAAATTCTCTCCTCTCTAAATATCTGAACTATAATAACTGTTTTAAAACAGTTTTATTTATCAAAGAACACCAAAATCACCTGAATGGAAAGACATTTCAGTTCGTTTCTGTTCTCCTGATAAAATATTTAAGTTCTTGCTTGCTCTTTCTGTCTTTCTTTTTTCTTTTCTGAGACAGAGTCTCACTCTGTCACTGTCAGTGTTAGGCCTAGGCTAAAGTAGAAAAATACCAGTTAACTCCTGGCAAATTCCTGAGCTGCAAGCCCTCCACAAAATAAAGTAAGTCTGGTTCACTCCCAAGATAGATGGGAAAGTACTCACTAACTTCTTCCCTGACTAACTCCTGGGCCTGGGAAATGAACCGACTATCCCCAGACTGACCTTTAGGCAATACCAGGTGGAGAGAATACTGAGACAAAAATGTATGAATACTGAGACAAAGATATATGGAGGAAAAGTACTGAAACTAAGATGTATGGGAAAATATTAAAACAAAGATATATGACATATAGCCAACTAATCGCGAAATTCTGTTTCTGTACAACGCTTGCTTACTACCCCACCCGAATGCACCTGGACAGCCTGCATGCCAACCAGGATGCAAACCAAGCCTTAAAAACCCAACTTCTTAAGCACTCGGGACAGCTCTCAAAAACCCCATGTTGGGACCCTGAGGCAGTTGCCGGCCAGCTCTTCAATAAAAGGACTCTGCTGTACATTTGACTTTGTTTGGTCTTTGTGGAACTTCTGGGCACAACATCAGTAGAGTGCTATAACATCATAGCTCACAGCAACCTCAAACTCTTGGGCTCAAGTGATCATCTTGCCTTAGCGTCCCAAGTAGCTGGGACTACAGGAGCCTCCCACAACACCAGGCTATTTATTTATTTATTTATTTATTTATTTTTGAGACAGAGACTCAAGTTGTCACCCTGGATAGAGTTCTGTGGCTCACAGCAACCTCCAACTTGGGTTCAAGTCTTCCTCTTGCCTCAGTTTTTCTATTTTTAGGAGAGACAGGGTCTCACTTTTTTTTTTTTTCCTCAAGCTGGTCTTGAACTCATGACCTAAATCAGTTCGCCCACCTCGGCCTCCTAGAGTGCTAGGATTACAGGTGTGAGCCACCACACCTGGCCATGAGGCTAGTTTTAGAGCCAGGGGTCTGCCTCTTGCTCAGGCTGTTCTCCAACTCCTGACCTCAGGCCATCCACCTGCCTTGGCCTCCCAGAGTGCTAGGTTATAGGTGTTAGCCATCACACCTGGCCTTTTTCTCTCTTTTATAAGCCAATTAATTAGTGCTCTTTTGCATATTTTGGTAATGAAATATCACAGGCACGAGGCATGCTATATATACACAAAAACAGACAGACATACAGACAGAGCAGAATTTTCCTACCATGAATAAGGACTCAGAAAAAGAAAAAAAAGTAGAATTTATATTTGCTTCCTTTTAAACATATATTTTTATTCAGACTATTAATCTTTTAATTATCTAATTTTTTATCTTAGCAATTTACCTAGGTTTTAGCTATCATTTTAAGGTATTTTTCTGTTAACCATTTTTACACCCTATAAATTGGATATATAAATATGGTTTTAATTGTTGCTTTTTTTTTTTTTTTTTTTTGAGACAGAGTCCTAAGCTGTTGCCCTGGGTAGAGTGCTGTGGCATCATAGCTCACAGCAACCTCAAACTCTTAGATTTAAGTGATTCTCTTGTCTCAGCCCCCCAAGTAGCTGGGACTATAGGCGCCCACCACAAGGCCCGGCTACAAAGGCCACTTTTCTCCAGAGACAAGATGATACATCCAGCCAGGCACAGAGGCTCATGCCTATAATCCTAGCACTCTGGGAGGCAGAGTTGGTGGATTGCCTGAGTTCAGAAGTTTGAGACCAGCCTGAGCAAAAAGCTAGACTCCTGTGTCAACTAAAAAATAGAAAAACAAGACAGGTGAGTTGTGACAGCCGCCTATAGTCCCAGTAACTCAGGAAGCTGAGGCAAGAGAATCACTTGAGCCCTGGAGTTTGAGGTTGCTGTGAGCTACGATGTCACAGCACTCTAGCCTGGGGCAACAGACTGAGGCTCTGTCTCAAAAAAAAAAGAGGGTGGCACCTGTAGCTCAGTGGGTAGGGCACCATCCCCATATACCGAGGGTGACAGGTTCAAACCCGGCCCTGGCCAGCTAAAAGAGCAGTGGCAACTGCAACAAAAATAGCAGGGCATTGTGGCGGGTGCCTGTAGTCCCAGGTACTTGTTAGACGGAGGCAAGAGAATCACCCTAGCCCAAGAGCTGCAGGTTGCTGTGAGCTGTGATGCCATAGCACTCTACCAAGGGTGACAAAGTGAGATTCTGTCTCAAAAAAAAAAAAGAAAAGAAAAAGGAGAAGATAATACATCGGCCATGCTATGTTACAGTAAAATTTCATTGCCGTTTTAGTTATAGGCAGGTACCTTACTGAGACCAATCAGACAGAATACACCCCAATGTACTGTCATCAGGGATTGAGGCATGAGTCCCATAATACAGACCAGATACAGAAACGCCAGATTTCTCAAGAACAAAACCCGAAGCAATGAGAACTGAAGTTTTCAGCACACAACCAGAATAAAGCAGGTGGGCCTTAGTGATGGCAATGGTGGGTGCGTGAAGACTCCCAGGAGAAATCTCCCAGCAGTGCTACTAGGAGCATCCAAACACTGCACCGCTGGGCCCACCTGTCCATGTGACCACCAGGCTTCCCCAGCACAGCACTTATTGGAGCAGTCCAGGGGTCCCTTAGTGGTCACCAGAAATGTTACCAGACAACGAGGGTCTGGTCACCTGTCACTGTCAGTCATCACGCAGAGACGGGAATAGGTCCACCAAACTTTTTGTCAGAAGGTCAGCAATACTGGAGAACAGTGAGTATAGACTCTCCAAGACTGTTCTGTTTTTCCACTTCCAAAATCACAGCTTTAGACATAAACGTTAAAAGCAAGAACTGTACCAACCCTTATCTTAAACAATAGTAATCACCATAATAAACAATAATGGTTTATTGTTTTATTGGGCATTGTTATATACCAAAGGGTTATATGTACATAACCCTAGTTCCACATAAACAACATTTTAATTCAAAAGTTAATCTCCACCTGGGTCAGTGGCTCATGCTTGTAATCCTAGCACTCCAGGAGGCCAACACAGATGGATGGCTTGAACTCAGGAGTTCAAGACCAGCCTGAGCAAGAGTAAGACCCCATTTCTACTAAAAATAGAAAAAAAACTGAGTGAGGAGGATCACTTGAACCCAAAGAGTTTGAAGTTGCTATGAATGGTGAGGCCAAGGCACTCTACCCAGGGCAACAGAGTGAGACTATCTCAAAATAAAACAAAAGTTAATCTCCTAAATCAATTACCCTGAACCTGAATTACTCTGAAATGTATAATGAAAGTATACATTTTTAGGTTAAAGTCTAATTTACAAAACAGCAAGGATGGAAGACAAGAGGTGAAGGTCAGGTAGGCGCTAACCCGCCTGGACCAGCTGTGTCATCTTAGTCCCAGCTTCACGGATCCCACCTTATTCTCACTACATGCGTTCTCATTCCCCACTGCTCTCATTTTCTGAGCAAATAACCCAGCAAGTGAGCAAAGCCCAATATCTAGAATGAAAATTACATGGAACCCACCTAAGTGGAATAAGGTTTCGCTACTTGCCCTCCTCTGGATAAAGGTAGCCCTTTAGAAGCAGGCTTCTGCTAAACCTCTGAGAAATAGTCTAGGAGAGACCCTTCCTAGCACCCGGAAGTAAGTACTACGTCACCCCCCCCACATAATATGGGCAAAATTGACAGTGGGGAATATGTAACAGAGAGAATGACCTAAAAAGGGAGGAAAGGGTTAAAGATGTTTTCTGTCTCTTCAAATACCCTTACCATTTTTTAAGAACTAAGGTTGCACAAGGAACAAGGGACACTCTCCTGCCCCTCTGGACCACTGGCCTGAGGCAAGGATGTAGATTTCAGTTCTCAAGAAAGGCAAGGGAGGCTCGGCGCCTGTGGCTCAATGGGCTAAGGTGCCAGCCACATACACCTGAGCTGGCGGGTTCGAATCCAGCCCAGACCCGCCAAACAACAATGACGGCTGCAACCAAAAAATGGCCGGGCGTTGTGGCGGGCGCCTGTGGTCCCAGCTACTTGGGAGATGGAGGCAAGAGACTCGCTTGAGCCCAGGAATTGGAGGTTGCTGTGAGCTGATAATGCCACAGCACTCTATCCAGGGTGACAGCTTGAGGCTCTGTCTCAAAAAAAAAAAAAAAAAAGAAAGGCAAGGGAGTTCTGAAAAGACAGAAAACTGCCCAGACCTCCTCTCTACTAAAAATAGAAAAACTACCCAGGCATTCTGGTGGGTGCCTGTAGTCCTAGGCAAAAATTTAAAAAAAAGAAAGAAAAGAAAAAGAAAATATCTTTTACCCCCTTTCAGGCCATTTTCTCACAAAGCTATAAGTTTTGTTATAGCAGTGTGTCTGTCTTTTTTTTTTTTTTTTTGAGACAGAGTTTCATTATGTCACCCTCGGTAGAGTGCAGTGGTGTCACAGCTCACAGCAACCTCCAACTCTCGGATTTACGCCATTCTCTTGCCTTAGCCTCCCAAGTAGCTGGGACTACAGGTGCCTGCCACAATACCTGGCTATTTTTGTTGTTGTTGTTGTTGCAGTTGTCATAGTTGTTTAGCAGGGCCAGACCAGTTCGAACCCACCAGCCCTGGTATATGGCTGACGCCCTAACCATTGAGCTATGGGCACTGAGCCATAGCTCAGTGTCCATAGCTGAGTGTGTCTTAGTTCTTTGAATGACTACCAAGCTATATGGCAAGATGACTTAGTAACTATTCTTTTCTTTCTTTTTTTTTTTTATTGAGACAGATTCTCACTTGCTCACCCTTTGTAGAGTGCTGTGGCCATCTTAGCTCACAGCAACCTCAGACTCTTGGGTTCAAGTGATTCTCTTGTCTCAGCCTCCCACATAGCTGGGACTATAGGCACCTGCCACAACTCCCAGCTATTTTTTAGAGAGCGGGGTCTAGCTATTGCTCAGGTTGGTCTGGAACTCATGAGCTCAGGCAGTCCACCCACCTCTGCCTCCCAAGTGCTGGGATTACAGGTGTGAGCCACTGTGCCTGGCCTTGGTAACTTTTCATTAAAAAAATATGGCTAGGCTTGGCGCCTGTGGCTCAAGCGACTAAGGTGCAAGCCACATACATACACCTGAGCTGGCAGGTTTGAATCCAGCCCAGGCCTGCCAAACAACAATGACAGCTGCAACCAAAAAAAATAGCCGGGCATTGTGTCGGGCACCTGTAGTCCCAGCCACTTGGGAGGCAGAGGCAGGAGAATCGCTCGAGCCCAGGAGTTGGAGGTTGCTGTGAGCTGTGATGCCACAGCACTCTACCAAGGGTGATAGCTTGAGGCTCCGTCTCAAAAAAAAAAAAAAGAAAAGAAAAGAAAAGAAAAGAAAAAAATGTTTAATGGCTTGGCACCTAAAACTCAGTGGTTAGGGGACTGGACACATACACTAGGGCTGGTGTGTTCAAACCTGGTCCAGGCCTGCTAAACAACAATGACAACTACAATAACAACCACCAAAAAAAATAGCCAGATGTTATGGTGGGTCCCAGCTACTTGGGAGGCTGAGGCAAGAGAATTGCTTAAGTCCAAGAGTTTGAGGTTGCTGTGAGCTGTGACACCATGGCACTCTATCAAGGGTGACAAAGTGAGACTCTGTCTCAAAAACAAAACAAAACAAAAAACCAAAACCAAAAACCTGAAACTATGAAACTATTAGAAGAAAACATTAGGTAAATGATTTACAACATTGGTCTGCGCAAAGATTTTTTTTGTGTAAGACACCAAAAAGCATGGGCAACCAAAGCAAAAATAGGCAAGTAGTATTACATCAAGGTAAAAAGCTTCTATACAGCAAAGGAAATGATCAACAAAGCGAACAGACAACCCACCTAATGGAGAAAATGTTTGCAAACTATCCATTAGACAAGAGATCAATAACCAGAAAATACAAGGAGCTCAAACAACTCAATAACTAAAAACCAAATCATCCAATTAAAAATAGGCAAAATACCTGAATAGACATTTCCCAAAAGAAGATGTACAAATGGAAAAAAGGTATGTGAAAAAAAATACTCAGTATTACTAATCATCAGGGAAGTATAAATCAAACCACTAAGGTATCATCTTACCTTAGTTAAAATGGATTTTATCAAAAAGATAAGGGATGTAATGAAATAAAAACCAACTACAGAGATAATCTACAATCTGGAGTTTGATGTGTCTCTTTGGAACTCCATTTGTGATAGTCTGAATGTTTGAGTGACCTCAAAATCAAATGTTGAAATCCTAACCAGAAGATGATAGCATTAGGAAGTGAGACTTTTGGGAGGGGATTAGATCATATGGGTAGAGACCTTTCAATGGGATCAGTGCCCTTAGGAGCCCCAGAGAAGGGCTTATGAACCCCTCGCTCATTCCTTCCATCAAAAGAAGATGCAGAGAGAAGGCACCATCTATGAACTAGTAAATAGTACCAAATCTTCTGGTTCCTTGATCTTAGACTCCCCAGCTTCAAAACCATGAGAAACTGTTTATAAACTATCCACTTTATAGCATTTGTTACAGCAGTTCAACAGACTAAAACATAAATTTCGTTCCAGGAGTGAAGCTTTAGGTCAAGAAACCACTAAAGGTATATCAGTGACTTGAACCAAATTAGAAAACTTTATTTTAAGAATTTATGTTTCAATATAAAATACATAGAAAATACTGAGAAAATAGAAAATATTGAGGTTAAATAAGGAGAAATGTTTGCAAGAAAAGAGATGTGGGTCAGTATAAAGAATCCCATGGACACATCTAGTGCATAGGCTTGTCTAGGCTGCAATACCATATCAAGTATTTAAAATATTCCCAAAGTAACCATTTTTTAAAAAGTGGTGCCAGCAGGGTTTTGTTCACAAATTCTTATGACACAAATAAGCATGGAAAATTCTTTAACATTTTGTAAGTGGACAAACTACAGCTCAGAGGGATCTAGGGAGGAAAAGATTGTTCAGTGTTACAAAACAAAATTCAAAAAAAAATCAAAAATAGATGTAACTGCATTATGCTTGGCATAATACTTTTAAAATGTCCAACTTTTTTTGGTCTCAGAAATGTATTCCTGCTAAGTACATCAGGTAATTCTTCAAACTAAAAACTTCCAGAGAAGAAAGAAAGGGAGAAAATTACTCAGATTTTATCTTTAATTTTGCCTGATTTGAATTTTTAAAAAAATATTGATATTAATATTAACAAATTTTGCTTTTTGAAGTGGAGTGTTGACTTACATACAGCAAAGTACATAAGTCTTACTTAAGTTATTGGTGTTGGTTCAATGAATTGTTTTTTTTTTTTCTTTTTTGGAGGGACAGAGTCTCACTTTATCACCCTCAGTAGAGTGCCGTGGCGTCACACAGCTCACAGCAACCTCCAACTCCTGGGCTTAGGCGATTCTCTTGCCTCAGCCTCCCAAGTAGCTGGGCCTACAGGTGCCTACCACGATGCCTGGCTATTTTTCCATTTTGCAGTTTGGCCAGACCGGGTTTGAACCTGCCACCTTTGGTATATGGGGCCGGCGCCCTACTGGATGAGCCACAGGCGCCACCCTGGTTCAATTAATTGTATACATCTGTGCAACCACTATTGAAATTACATTTAGTATCTTTTTTTTTTTGAGATATAGTCTCACTTTGTTGCCCTTGGTAGAGTGCAAAGAGTGTCAGCCTAGCTCATAGCCTCAAACTCAAACTCTTGGACTCAAGAGATTCTCTAGCCTTGGTGTCCCAAGTATCTGGGACTACAGGTACCCACCACAAAGCCCAGCTATTTTTAGAGACGAGGTATCGCTCTGGCTCAGGCTGGTCTCAAACTCCTGAGCTCAGGCAATCCACTTGCCTCAACCTCCAAAGTGCTGGGATTACAGGCATGAGCCACCATTCCCAGCCTACATTTAGAACATTTACAGCACCCCAGAAGGCTTATGTTTTCTCTTAGTCAAAACTCTCTTGCAAAACCCCATGTCTCTGACTTCTCCCTATCCCCACAGATTACTTTCGCCTGTTTTGAACTTTATATAATATAAACAGAACTGTTTTGTTTCTGGCCTCTCTTGCTCAGCATTATGTCTGTGAGATTCATCCTCATGTGTAGTAGTAATTTACATCACTATGTTGTGTTCCATTGTGTGAACTCACTGCATTTATTTATCCATTCTTCTGTAGATAGACACTTGGCCTGTTTCTGGCTTGGGGACTATTTTGAATAATGAGTGTTTTTATACTTATCTTTTAGTAAAAATAAACATATTTCTTTTGGGGTTATACCTACAACTGGAAATCCCATGTCACAAGGTATACCTCTGTTTAGCCTAGCAGATACTGCCAAAAGATTTCTGAACTTTTAGAAGGGTTTATCCTTCCACAGCACTTCCACAGAAACAGGAGCATTCCAGTTGCTCCTCATCCTTGTCAACACTTGGTTTCATCTGCTTTTTAATTTTAGGTGCCTCAGTGGATGGATGGTGGTGTCTCATGTGGTTTTAATTTGTATTTCCATAATGACTAATGATGTTGGGTATGCTATGAATATTTTAATAAAATCCATTGTCTTATTATTCCATTTTTAGTTCTTGATTTTTCACATCTTTTCGGTGTAGCCCATATGTTTACATAATTATAATCAGAGTACATCTAGCACAGCGGTTCTCAACCTGTGGGTCATGACTCCTTTGTAACACTGAAAATACATCATGGCCTTAGGAAGGTTGAGAACTGCTGATCTAGCATTTTCTGTCTTAAACTAATCATTTAAAATGTTATTACATTCTTCACATTTATCCTTTAAAATGGATTCCTAAGAGTCTGCTGATCTTGGCATAGTATGATTTACCTAGTCATTTCCTTCCTGTTGATCATTAGGTTACTTCTTATTTTTCCTCTGGCTCATTATTGTTTACCAAGAGGAGGAATACAGATGCACAGCCCAAGGTAATACTTTAATGTAAGGGAAACTATCATTGGCAGAGAGAGAGGTACCAGCTAGTTATGCTAGATGCTGTAAATATGGTTTTAATTTTATTCCCAGGACAACTCATGGAAGTATCTCTATTTTACTGATGAGAAATCTGATACTAGGCTATGTAACTTGCCCACTAGCATATACCAGTAGGGGAAAGAGCAGGATTTCCAGGGCAGGTTAATGACTCTAGAGCTCTGACCAGTCACAGAATGGCCGTGCACATGCCATTGTCCACATTCATTGGAGGACCGCAGCCCTCCTTCACACCCCTTATCCCCCATCCTCCCTCTAGGCTACCACTGTCTCAAACCGCTATTCCAGTGGTTCGTATAAAATATGATTTTCTCACATTTTCTATAGGTCTTCAGTCGTGCTTCTTCCAGGCCCTCTCTTTAGACTAACTGAGGGCTCAGGCCAGGGGTGACCTTTCGCTCTGTGGCTTTCAGAATTCCAATACCAGTAGCTAGAGACTCAGTCTTTCCTGAAGGGAATTTGGGAACTTAGGGCTCATTTCTATCCCTTTGGCCTCTGAGTAAATTTCAGGACCTTGACATACTCTTAGATTTTGGGTGAGAAGTAAGCCCAAGTAAACTGAGTGCACCTTCTCTCTGGCTTTCTGAAGAACCCCTTTCTGCATGAACACCGGCAGGCCATGGTTTTTGCCACATGCTCCTCCTCAATGCCCGCGGTACGGAGAGTGTGTAAACTACAGGACTCGCACAGGGGAAGTCAGGGTACATAATCCACCATAAACCACCATGATGGTCTCACTCCACGGGGTCACCCAAATGAGACAGCATGTGAGCACACTTTTAAAATACAAAGTACAATATGAGTTATGGTAATGATGACGATCGTCCCTAACCATCTGTCCCAACAGTCTGAGTCCTTGGGAAGATATCCTTGGCTTCTTGGTGTGTTGTAACATTTTCATTTCCTCATTCAAGTGAAGCAGGCGTGGAACTCTGGTATCAGACTGCCCTGGTTGTAATCTGAGCTCCACTTTGTGGTGATGATGTAATCCTGGAAAAATTATTAACTACTCTGAAATTTTGATTTTTTTTTTTAACCTGTGAGATAGGTCCATGGTCTGAATATTCATGTCTGGCACAAATATTTATATATTGACATCTAATCCTCATATCATAGTGCCATAGTGCCAACCCTCAATATCATAGTGACATCTAATCCTCAGTATCATAGTGTCAATATCATAGTGCCCAGATGTGAGGACTTCGTGCAGTGATTAGGTCATGAGGGCGCCAACCTCTCCACTGCGTGTAGGCCCTGATGGAAGAGGCCTGAGGGCACTTGTTCCTCTTTCCCACCATGTGAAGATGTGGCAGGAAGAGCGGAGAGTAGCCCTCCCCAGGCACCCCACCTGCCTGCACTTGGGTCTTAGACTTTGTAGACTGTACCACTGTGAGCAATGATTTCTGTTGTTTATCAACTACCCAGTCTAAGGTATTTGGTTATAAGCCTGAACTAAGACAATGGAGTAATGATCACATCATAGGTTGGTTATGAAGATTAAATAAATAATCTGGAATAGCACTTGGAACAGTGCCTGGCACAGAGGTAGTTGTAAAAGAAGTGTTATTATTTATAATACGTATGTGAATGTGTGTATGTGTGTATACATGCATGCTTAGGTAAAAACCTTCAGAAGTATTTATGTCCCAATCATGCTTAAAAGGCCAGATATGGTGGCTCATGCCTGTAATCCTAGCACTCTGGGAGGCCTGGATCACCTGAGCTTACAAGTTCGAGACCAGCCTGAGCCAGAGAGAGATCTTGTCTCTAAAAATAGCCGGGTGTTGTGGTGGGCACTTGTAGTTCCAGCTACTTAGGACGCTGAGACAAGAGGATTGCGTAAGCCCAAAAGTTTGAAGTTACTGTGAACTGTGACATTCTCAGCACCCTACTGAGGGTGACAAACTGAGAGTCTGTCTCAAAAAAAAACAAATCATGCTTAAAAATACAGTCCCTGTCGGCTCGGCGCCTGTGGCTCAACGGGCTAAGGCGCAGTTATGTAAACCTGAGCTGGTGAGTTCGAATCCAGCCCAGGCCCGCCAAACAACAATGATGGCTGCAACCAAAAAATTGCCGGGCGTTGTGGAGGGTGCTTATAGTTCCAGCTACTTGGGAGGGGGAGGCAAGAGACTCACTTGAACCCAGGAATTGGAAGTTGCTGTGAGCTGTGATGCCATGCACTCTATTCAGGGTGATGGCTTGAGGCTCTGTCCCCCAAAAAATAAAAAAATAAATAAATAAATAAATAATTAAAAAAAAATACAGTCCCCATAATGGGTGGTGCCTGTGGCTCAAAGGAGTAGGGTGCCGGCCCCATATACCAAGGGTGGTAAGTTGACTGACTTAAATCCAGTGACTATTCAGCTGTGTTGGTTGCATTTACTACTTCTTTAGCAAGGATTTAATGAGAGAGCATTTGGTTTGAAACCAGGAGACCTGGCTTTAGATCTTGACTTTGTCACTAGCTTGGTGTATACCCTTGAGGACACCTTTTCCATATATGCCCAACCCCCAAATCATAGCTTTCCCTTTCTCCACACCTTCCCCCTTCAGGTTGGTGCTGCATGAGTCCACTCTTTGTTCATAGCACATGAACCTAGATTTTTTATTATTCTTTGGGAAAAGCTGGATCTTTATTCCTGAAAGGTCCATGCCTGGGTACAATCAAAGCAGGCATCAGCCTAACAAGAACCAGTTGATGGAATCATGTTGCCCAATGTAACATTTCTAATGTGCCCTTCTGAATCTTGATATAAATTTTTTTTTTTTTTTTAGCATAATAGCTCTCACTAGGGGTGCCATGACCCTAAATGTAGACTTGCAGGGTCATGGTTAAATTCTGTTCTGCTCTGCTTATTGGCTTTAGTATGTCTTCTGCCTTTCAAAAATCAATCTTTGTTGGCGGTGCCTGTGGCTCAGTGAGCAGGGCGCTGGCCCCATATACCAAGGGTGGCGGGTTCAAACCCGGCCTTGGCTGAACTGCAACAAAAAATAGCCAGGCGTTGTGGCAGGTGCCTATAGTCCCAGTTACTCGGGAGGCTGAGACAAGTGAATGGGCTAAGCCCAGGAGCTGGAGGTTGCTGTGAGCCATGAAGCCATGGCACTCTACCAAGGGCGATAAAGTGAGACTCTGTCTCTAAAAAAGAAAAAAAAAAAAGTCTTTGTGACATGCTTCTCATGTGTGGGAATTCTTTTCTGATTTGACCTGAGTAATTTTCTAGTTTCATCTTCTTCCCCATTGCCAAGTGCATACATATTGAAGTACTTGCCATTCCCCAGATACACCAAGCTCTCCCTGCTTTGCCTTTGAATGTGATGTCCCTTTGCCTGGAATGTCCTCTCCTGTTGGGCTATCTGCCATCTGTCCTTTAGGCCCGAGTTCCAGTAGGTCAGTTCCTCTGGATGGCCTCTCCTGATCCTGCTGGCTTGGCTTGTTTTCTTCATCTGGCACTCACAGATGACAATCCACTGGTGTTCCCCTGTAGTTATCTGTCCTCTTATTTGGACCCTCCACTAGCTATGAGCTCTTTGAGGAAAGATGTACACTGTTCATTTCTGGGGCTTTGAAATACTGGTGGCATGGCATAAACAATTCATAAACATTTGCTGAGTGAAAAAATTCTTTTGACAAGGTAGGAAAAATATTATAGAGATATTACTATTGGTGGTCAGTACAGGTTTAACCTTCATTAATTAGAAATGAAACTGTGGACTTTAGTGAGTGACTTGCTGAGACTCCATAGCTTTAAAACAGATTTCAGTAACAGATTGCCTTTGACCTTGAATTTATAATTCTTTTGGAATTTAAAATCTCCCCTTCCTTTTTTGTTTTCAAAATGGTTTTGAGCCAAAGGCAATCTCATATTCAATCTGGTTGGGTTATTTTATAAACCTACTAATTGCTTGTTTTCATGCTTGTATTTGAACTTAAAACAATCATATATCTTACTAAGATTTGGAAAAGACATTCTAGAACTTGATGAAGCAAGGTTGCTACCACCCACATTGAAAATAATAAATTTCATGGATATTTGCTTTTTTAGTCTTAGAAAATGTTCCCATATCCAGTTTCATTAAATAAAGACATTAAAACTGTACAGTTTTTCTGTTTTATAGGTTTTTAAAAAATTGGTTCTTAAAATGTTAAAAATTAATACTTGTTTCTTTGCCTTCATTTTTAGATCAGACCACATATCATTACCAAGTCAGGAAGAGTTTTCAAAGTGAGATTATATGATGAGGTTTTATTGAGCTACCTGCCTCCCCAAAATAGCTTCCTTCTTTCAGAAGAACTTGAAGTTCAGATTGCTATTCTTCCTGTGTTAATTTGTTCTTTAGTGAAGTAAAAGATCCCGTCACAGATTTATTTTTATTGTGGTGGTGGTGAAGGAGTGAAAAAATTTTATCTATACTCTTTTCTTCTAGAATTCTGGTAGTTTCATGTTCTGAAGTTTAGGTCTGTTATCCATTGTGAATTCATTTTTGTGAGTGATGAGAGGTTTGGGTCCTGTTTAAGCTTTTATTTGTGGTTATCCGGTTTTCTCAGCACCATTTATGGGATAGAGATTCTTTTCCCCAATGCACATTTCTGTCTGCTTTGCCAAAGATCATATGATAATATGTACAAGGAAGGTTTCATCTCTGTGTTTTCTGTTCTCATCCATAGATCTACATCTCCTTGTTTATGCCAAAACTGTCCTGTTTTGAATACTATAGTCTTGTAGTATATATAGCCTGATGTATGGTAAAGTGATGCCTCCAGATTTGTTCTATTACTTACAATTGTAATGGCTATTTGGGGTCTTTTCTGAGTCCATTCAAAGTTTAGAACTATTTTTTCAAGATCTGTGAAATATGAAGTTGGTATTTTAATGGGAATTGCATTAAATTTGTAAATCACTTTGGGTGGTATAGACATCTTAACGATGTTGATTCTGCTAGTCCATGAGCATGGTACATTTTTCCATCTGTTTACATCCTCTGTTATTTCTTTTCTCAGTGTCTTGTATTTCTCCCTCTAGAGATCTTTCACTTCCTTTGTTAAATATTTCCAAGTATTTCATTTCACTGATGTTACTATGCATGGTTTTGCTTTGATTTGGTTATTGTTGGCCTATAGGATTTATGTACTGATTTATGTACATTGATTTTGCAATCTGAGATGTTGCTATGTTTGTTTATCAATTCTTGGAGTCTCTTCGTTCAGTCTTTGGGGTTTTCTAGGTATAAAATTGTATCATCAGCAAACAGTGATAGTTTGACCTCCTCTTTCCACATTTGGATACTCTTGGTATCCTACTTTTGTCTGATTGCTTTGGCTGGATTTCCAGCACTATGCTGAATGGAAGCGGTGATAATGCACAAGCTTGTCTGACTCTAGTTCTAAGCAGGACTGCTTTCAATTTTTCTCCATTCGGTATGATGCTGGCTGTGAGTTTGTTGTAGATGGTGTTTATGATTTTGAATTATGTCCTATCTATGCCAATTTTCTTAAGGGTTCTTATCAAAAAAGGGTACTGTATTTTGTGAAATGCTTTTTCTGCAACTATTGAGAGGATCATATGGTCTTTGTTTTTGCTTCTAATTATATGGTAAATTACATTTATAGATTTGTGTATGTTGAACCACACTTGCATCTCTGGGATGAAACCTACTTGGTCCTCATTAATTTTTTTTTTATGCACAGCTGAATTCTGTTTACTACGATTTTATTGAGAATTTTTGCACCCATATTCATAAGAGATATTGATCTGTAGTGTTTTTCTTTTTTTGTTATGCTTTTTCCTGGCTTTTGTATCAGGGTGAATGAGTTAGGAAGGGTGACATCCTCCTCAATGTTAGGGAATAGTTTCTGTAATATAGTTACAAGTTCTTCTTTGTAGGTTTGGTAGAATTCTGCTGTGAATCTGTCTGATCTGAGACTTTTTTTGTTGGAAGGTTTTTTTATTGTCGCTTCAATTTTGGTGGTTTATATGGTCTGTTCAGGAGTTCTATTTCTTCCTGATCGAGTTTAGGGAGGTAGTGTGATCCCAATAATTTGGCCATTTTCTCCATATTTGCAAATTTATGAGCATAGAGACTTTTATAGTAGTCAGTGATAATGTTTGGTATTTCCATAATATTTATTGTAATTTTACCTTTTTCATTTATGATTGAGCTTATTAGAGTCCTTCCTTTTCTATTTCTGGTTAATCAGGCCAAAAGTTTATCAATTTTGTTTACCTTTTCAAATAACTAACTTCTTGTTTCATTAATCTTTTGTATGGTTCTTTTGTTCTTTATTTAGTTCTGATCTGATCTTGGTTCTTTTCTTTTGTTGGGTTTGAGATTAGCTGGCTCTTCCTTTTTCAGTTCCTTGAGACGATTTAGTAGATTGTTGATTTGTAATCTTTCTGATTTTTGCACGTGGGCATTTAAGGCAATGAGTTTCCCTCTTAGGACTGCTTTTGCAATGTTTCATAGATTTGGATAACGTGTGGCCATGTTGCCATTTAGTTCACAGAATCTTTTGATTTCTGTTTTTATCTCTTCCTTTACCCAACTGTCAACCTTCAGCAAAAGGTTGTTTAGTTTTAATGGCTCTGTGTAGGGATGAGAGTTTCTGTTGGAATCTATATCTAAATTTATTCTATTGTGGTCTGAAGATACATGGAAAATTTCAATTTTTAAAATTTCTTGAGATATGTTTTATGCCCTAGAATGTGATCAGTCTTGGAGAATAATTGATGAGCTGGTGAGAAGTATGTGTATTCAGTAGTATTGAGGTGGAATGTTCTGTAAATGTCTGTTAGGCCCATCTGTTCTGGAGTTGTTAAGTCCATTTTATAAAATTTATTTTCTGCTTGGAGTATCTGTCCAGTTTTGTTAGTGGAGTGTTGAAGTCCCTAGATAATATGGTTTTGTTGTTTATCATTTTGTTTAGATCAAGTACTATTTGCTTTATAAACTTGGGAGCACCTATGTTGGGTGCATAAATATTTAGGATTGATATATCTTCTTGTTGAATTTTTCCTTTAACCAATATATAATCACTATCATTCTTTACCTTTGTTTTTTTGAAGTCAATGGTATCTGTGATGAGAATTGCTACTCCTATATTTTTTTGGTTTCCATTTGCATGGAATATTGTTTTCCATATCTTCACCCTGAATCTGTCCTTGTGGGTTAGCTGTGTTTCCTGAAGATAAAAGATACTTGGCTTGCATTTTTTTATTCATTCAGCCGGCATATGTCTCTTTGGTGGGGAGTTCAAGCCATTCATATTTATTGAGAAAATGGATAAGTAGGGTGGATTTCTGTTCATCCTGTTGTGTGGAACTCTATTGCTTTGTTTTACCTCTTGGACCAATTGTGGTATGTAGGCCTTGGCCTTTAGTTTCTCATTGATGGGAATCTATTGTGCTGGTTCATATATAATGCAGATATGAGTACTTCCTTCAGGGCAGGTCTAGTTGTGACAGATTTCCGCAAAGTTTGCTTGTCAGAAAAGGATTTAATTTCTCCATCAAGTATGAAACTCAGTTTTGCAGAATATAAAATTCTACACCAGCAGTTGTTATATTTAAGAAGATTGAAGATACAGCACCACCTTACTTCTGGCTTGTAATGATTTTGCTGAGAAATCTGCTGTTAACCTGATTGATTTTCCCTTGTAGGTCACATGTTGCTTATGCCTAGCTGCTTATAGAATTTTCTCTTTCATTTGACTTTGGGCAGGTTAATTATGATGTATCTTGGAGATGCTCTGTTTTTAACTGAATCTTCCTAGGGTTCAGTGGCCATCTAGGATCTGGATGTCTAAATCTCTGCTGATTTTCTACAATAATATCTTTAACTAGAGTTTCAATTTTTTTAGCACTCTCCTTTTCCCTCAGAGATCTCTATAATTTGCATGTTCGCATGCCTGCATAGTACCAAATCTTTCTATGAGATTTCTCTGCCTTTGTCTCTTTAAATGACTGGGTTAGCTTGAGAGCCTTGCCTTTAAGCTCCAAGATTCTCTCTTCTCCATGGTTTAATCTGTTGCTGAAACTCTCTGCTGTGTTTTGAAACTCCATGAATGCCTCTTAATTCTTTAAGCTCCATTATATTTTTTCTAATATAGTACAGTTCTTTGGTGACTTTTTCATTAATTTCCTGAAACATTTTTGGGGCTTCTTTTTGCTGGTTTTCAACTTTCTCTTCAATTCTTTTCATCTTATTTGCTATTCATATTCTGAATTCCATTTCTGTCATTTCAATAACTTCTTTGTAGTCGGAGTTCTCTGCAACAGTTCCATTGTGATTCCTTGGGGGTGTTAATCTGTTCTGATTATTCATGTTGTCAGGGTTATTTTGCTGGTTTTTCCTCACCTGTGGTTTATTTATTTATTTATTTTTTTAATGAACTAAATTGTTAGGATTATCTCAAAAATTCTAACTTTTTAGAATTGGAAACTCTCTTGCTGGATCCAAATAAGGAGAGGTCACTAAGCAGTGCTCTGGTATCAGCAGTAACAGCAGCAACAGGATGTAATTTTCCTGTTTTCTTCACTGAGTGCCTTTATTTATCCAGGTCTCAGTGAATTGGCAGCTTGAGGCTGGGGTAGCCCAGGCAGGGCTTTAGACTTTGGAGCAAAACTTCCAGCCCTACTGCAGTGGTGGAAGCTCTGGTGGAAGCACTGGTCTTGAGGGCCAGGTGTAGCTCTTGCGACTAGGGGATGGTGTTGCTGGGTTGGCAGGGAAGTTGGGTGTTCAGAGGTGGAGCAACAAGCTCTGAAAAAAGAGCTTGGAGCCTGGACTGGGGAGGAGAAAGAGACACAGTGTCTGAGCAGGATCTGGAGTCCTAAAAAGAGGTCCATGGAGGAGGGTGGGGATGATCCAACTTGGATGGTAGAGCCAGGGTACAAACTTGTAGGTGGTAGTTCAGGCCTGGAGGGCAAAGTCTGAGGTGACCATGTAGCAGGCTGGTCCACAAGGTTTTACTGCTACTCAGAAACTGCATCCAGCTTCTTGGTGGGTACCTGTGGCTCCAGGATCATGGAGGTCTCCACACCTCTCCTAGGACCCACAATAGTCAAGTGGTGTCAAGAGTTGTCTCCTGGATTATAGCCCACTGAACCCCACACCATCCATTCTTGTGTTCAGATCCTCTTGCACTCTACAAAGGAAGCACTGGCTTTAGGTCACTTGATATGGCTTAGATAAGCCACAAGTTGATCCATTCCCTCTCCAGCCTGCTGCAGGCCCAGCATGGTATACCTGATAGCTCAGGATAAGCATACCTTCTGTCTGTTTCCATGCTTGTTGTCTGGTGTGATAGCTCTGAACAGATTTCAGGTTAGTCCCTGGACCCACCTAGCAGAGGGCTGAGGGAGGTGGAGCAGAACCCACTAGCAGCTGTGATTGCACAGCTGTAGCAGGTCTATGATCTCTGGTCTAATTTTTTCTAGTCTCTGCACAGGCTCTACTTTTGTAAAATGTATCATGTTCTTTTTTTTTTCTTCGTTCCAGATGTCCCGCGTTGCCGTTCTGTGATTTCACAATGCTGTTTTTGAGTGGAACAACGTGAATGGTGGCCTGACTCACATGATATGGAGACTGGGGAGTCCCATGATCTGCTGTCAGGAAAGCTGATGATGTAACTCAGTCTGAAGTCCAAAGGACTGGCAACCAAGGGAGATGAAGGTGTAAATCTCAGTTCAAGGACAGGAGAAAGTGAGATGAGATGATCTAGCTCAAGTAGAGAAGAAAAGGGTGAGGGTGGGAGGGACAAATTTCTCCTTTCCCTGCCTTTTGTTCTATTCAGGCTGTCAATGAATTGGATTAGGTTCCTTGCATCTAGGAGGGCACTCTTCTCTATTGAGTACTTTGATGCAAATGCTAATCTCATTCAGAAATACCCTCAGAGACACAGCCAGAGATAATGTTTAACTTGGTCACCTTGGGGCCCAGTCATATCCTTTTTCTAATCTAGTTTTCCCCAGAGAACCTTGTCTTGGCAAAATTGTCGGACATTTCCCAAGCCATGCATACAGGTGACTATCAGTTTTTTCTATGACTTAGGTTGAATTATATGCAAATCAACATATTTTTTTCCATGTCAGATGGGTAATGTGCCAACATCGTAACAAAGTTCGAGGGACTCACGTCTCACACAAAAGCACTTAAACTCAACCATCACAGTTACAAACTACAAAAGGATCACAGCATCATTTTTGAAAATAACAGCAATTCCATATGGTTCTATCCATATGTCGACTGGGAGAATTCCTAAAGAGAATGCGGATGAATCCTAGTCTGCCTCCATCCCCTCCCCCCATCATACTTCCCATTCAGAAGGGCCAGAAAATCACAGATTCTGGAAAAGAATGAACCAAGTAAGTGGTTTTCAGAGTTGCTGACATGAGTTGGGCAGGGGTAGTAGGGGGTTTCTGCACTGACTTGGGCATCCAGGCACTCTCAGGCCTCTCCTTTCTCTAGGTCCTGGGTTCCTTCTCCGGGTCCTGTGATCCCAAGAGTCTGTGGCTCTTGGGAAGACCCAGAGAGGGAAGAGAGTCTTGCACTATTTCTTTTTGAAATGTTAATTCCAAAATCCAAAAACTATTTGAGAAACACTAAAAAAAAAAAAAAAAAAAGACTCAGGTGGGAAAGGAGCTCAAGCTCTAGTGTCACCTGGGAAGTCTGGCCCCTCCTTCAGGTGGAGTGACTCATGGTTGGAGGTGGTTGCAGACTGCAGTGTGTCGGAATGTGAGAGAGTGTGCGAATGCACCTGCAGGTGTGTGTGTGGGGCAGGGAGTTAGCCTGAGGGGAGAGGCTGGCAAAGCAAAAGCCAAGCACCTCAGTCCTCAGCAGTTGGTTGGTTCGCTCAGCCTTTTCAGGACATGGAGGCCCCGGTGCAGACCTAATTTCAAAGATAGCTCAGGGCAGTCAGGGAGGGAAGGTAGGTCAGGGCACATCTGTATTCCCCAAAGGAGCTGAAATTGTTCTTTTCCCTGCATGGGGATGACGCAGAGAGAGAAGCAGAGCAGACGCAAACCTTTTTCTTTTTCTTTTTTTTTTTTTTTTTTTTAGTAGTTTCTCAAATAGGTTTTGGATTTGGGAATTAAAGTTTCTAAAAGAAACAGTGCAGCAGCTAGGTGCCATCTGATAGTGCCATGGGGGTGTTTTTTATACAGTTTGAGATGTGCTTCATCTGCAATTCCCTGTGTGACAGCAGGCAGGAAAATTCAATTTGGACCAGCTGGGGAAAGGCCAGCTAGACTTTGAGAAATTATGAATGGTAGACTGTTTTCAAAGAAAGCAGCATTATAATGTATTATATTTTTCAGGGATATGTAGAGGGATTCTAGCTGTTTATCGGGCCTGTTGTTCCTTCTCTCTACCCCTTCCTACTATCCTGCTACAGAAGCTGCCTGCTCTCACCCCGGGGGTAGATGTGCCTACCCTCCACCCTCCTGCCTGGGCCCTGTTCCCCAGCAGGCCTCTGTGGATGCATACGTGGCCTCCCTTGATTTCTGGCTTCTAGTGGCAGGTAGCAGGGTGGAGAAGAGGGGAAGGAGGGAGCAGTTACCACCACAATAGAACCAGTGGCACTGGGTCCTTGTGAAGGGGGAACCGTGTATGGCAGGCAGGCATGAGGAGCTGGAAAATGGCCTCTGGTGAGATGGAACAACAGGAGGGCCACAGCCTCAGTCCCTGGGAGGGGAAATAGAAAGCTTAAAATAACCTTACTCCATAAAGTTTACGGTGCCATGAAAATGGGTGAGCTGAGGTCAATTGGAAATTATTCATTACTGTATCACGTAGGTCAAGAGCAGTATGGTGACTGGCACAAGGCAGAATCCTCACTTTGCAAATAGAAAGAGCCAATCAGGATGAGAGAACGCATGGGGAAATATAGGAACTCAGACAGAGGAGTTCCTGCAGCAAAGTGCTTGGGATCCCCTCCACTGCACCAGAGGCTTTCCTTTCCTTTCTTCTCAATAAATTCTCTTGCTTTTGCTTACTTGTGATCTGTGAATTCGTTCTTGGATTCCTGAGACCACAAACCTGGTGGGAAAATTCCGGTATCACTTGTCCCTCCCTGAAGGGCAGGGCTAGCAGTGGCTGCTTCCTCTTCTGAGGTCCCCTCTCGGACACTAACCCCAGATACATTTCCCACCAAGCTTAGGGACAGTGGTGGCTTTCTGCCCTTCCCACCCCAGGGAACTTCATCTAAACGCTCTCTTTATTAAACTCTCTCTGGAGCTGCCATCTCCAGGTTGCCTGCTGGAACCCTAACTCATGTCGCCAATGACCTCTTAATCCACCAGTGACATTGACATTGGTTCAGTGCTTATCTTCAGCATCTGACTGTGGCCCCTGTAGATCCCTTTTCCACCGGCTCCCAGGTCTCTCACCCCTGGGTGCTTCCTGGCCCCCTCCAGATCCTGCTGTATCTTCTTCCTGATGCCACCTGGTCTGCCCAAACCTGAGCATCCTGGTCCCTTTTCTTGTTCTTTATTCTTCCCCATGACCTCTACCACACCCTGGCTTTGACTTAGAGAAGGGAGCTGACTGTCAGAGGGCTCCTGTGTGTGACCTCAGAGGCTTTAGCCCATGATTTCTTTGAATATTGACTATTTACTGACGCACCAGGACTGTGGTGGGTCTAGGGGCATGATACAGCTTTGACTCTATACAACAAGGTATGTATTATGCTCTCCATTTTACAGATGACGGCTCTGAGCTTCAGAGAAGTTACAAGCTGTGCTCGGGGCAGAGCCGTGGTTGGAGTTCACTTTCCTGCCTGCAGAGTCTGAGCTCCTCCCCTTGCTGTTGACAACCATGTAGTTCTTTTAAGATCACTGAACTTGAGATGAACTTCGCAGAACCTTTATATAGTCTAAAAACAGCCTAGTCTGACTTCGGGGGTTTGAACTGTAGTAGAACGTTTTTTGCTAACTCATTCACCAGACACATTTGCCTGGCTGTGACTTTGAGCCTCTGTCTGCACTGTCATTCACTGTGTTTCTAAAAATTGCCCCTGGCTCCCCAAGTGCTCAATTTTTGACTCACAGTCTCCTGACAATACAAGATTAATTTAAATCCAGAGCAGCAGGATTTATTCGAGAGGTTTCTCTTTGTATCAGAAATTAAAACTAGCAATTATTGTTTATATTTTCTTCTACCCCACACAAAGAAGAGGAAGATAAACCTTTGGGGGAGGGAGGTTTAGGGCCAGAGCCACCCTAAGAAGTTCAGTCTTAACAATTATTCGATTATTATGATCTTGTTAAGAGGAACAAAAAAAAGATACTTAGAGAATGGAGCCACCACCTGGATCAAGCTTGGGCTTTGAAACCCAATAGACTAGTTTTGAAGTTAACTGAGTAATCTTGAGGCAAGTTACTTAACTTCTCTGAGCCTCAGCTTCCTCACCTGTAACCTGGGAATGACAGAGATGAGTAAACAGGTGTGTATACTTCGCAGTGCTTGGTGCTTCAGGTCCTAAAGCCACGTTTAGCAGACCTGTCACTTTGGAAAAGACTTGGATTACTCCTGGGGGCGGGGTGGAAAGGAATCACTTAATCGGCCTTCCATGCAGTACCCTTTGGAAAACAGAATACTGGCACTGACCTCCAACCATCTGCAGAAGGAGTTCTAGCCCTTCAGAGAAGGAAGGGAGTAAGATTCTCACCCTCTGTCCCTAATATCTGCAATTCACAATACTCTTTAGGAAGCAGGGGTGGAGCGAAGAAGACCCTGAAATAAAACCACCAACAGGGGAGAAAAGAGTGGGGGCTGGGGTTGTGGAGGGAGCTGTCCTCAGCCTTGAGTGGATAGAAAGAGCAGAATCTGGGGTCCCTTGTTTCCTGAAGAGGCAGCGCTATTTCCTTCTTGTCTCAGCCCAGCCCTCCTGTGGGCAGATTTGGGCTTTGGACAGGAAGCAGCTCAAAGGAATGACCTCAAAAGGGGCCCTGGATAGCAGGGCTGAGTTTTGGTGTAGGAGACCGAAGCCAGTGAGATGACCAGGAAACCCCCTGCCGTGGGTGAACACACAGGTGTCTGTACGTGGTGCTGGGAAAAGAGGTCCCCACGCTGGCTGGTGAGCAGGGGCAGGAGCGGACAGGGTGCTGGGGCTGACTGCATTAAAATCTGACAAGTCACTGGTAATGTCAGTTACTGATTACATATACAGAGCATTAAGTATAATGCCTGGCACATAGTAGGTTATCAAGAAATTCAGGGGTGGTGGTGGACACATACACCAAGGCTGGTGGGTTCGAACCTGGCCCCGGCCAGCTAAAAAACCAACATTGATTAACTGTAACAAAGAAAAAGAGCCAGGCATTGTGGTGGGTGCCATAGTTCCAGCTACTTGGGAGCCTGAGGCAAGAGAATCACTTAAAGCCGAAGAATTTGAGGTAGCTGTGAACTGTGACACCATGGCACTCTACCCAGGGTGACAGCCTGAGACTGTCTCAAAAAAATAAAAGGGAAATTGGCCAGGCACAGAGGCTCAAGCATGTAATCCTAGCACTCTGGGAACAGAGGCAAGAGGGTTGCTTGAGATCAAGAGTTTGAGATCAGCCAGAACGAGAGCAAGACCCCATCTCTACTAAAAATAGAAAAATTAGGAAGGTGTTGTGGTGGACACCTGTAGTCCCAGCTAATTGGGAGGCTGAGGCAGAAGGATCATTTGACCCCAGGAGTTTGAGGTTGCTGCGAGCTAAGCTGATGCCACAACACTCTAGCCTGGGCAACAGAGTGAGACTGTGTCTCAAAAAAGAAAATAAATGGTAGGGAGCTATGGGTATTGGTATATTACCAAGAGAGATCGTGATGAGGACAAGAACTGACCATTTAGGCTGCAGGAATTGGGGAGCCTCAGGGAGGGACGCTCGGCTGCGGGCCCTCCAATGCTATCACCCTGGCCCTTATCTTTCCAGGTGCGAGCTCTCCAGTGCTATCACCCCGGCCAAAGCAGGAAGGTCCTACAAGAAGCAGCCCAGGGTTTTCCCTGAACTTTTCCCTCTAATGGCTGTCACCTTGTTTCACTGCTCTGAAGTTAGACATCGCCCGACTCCTCAAAGCATAATCTTTAGAGCTTTAGAATCTTGGAAAGATCCGAGAAGCCATCTACCTGTGGTAATCGAACATCTTAAAGGAGCAACATCCTGTTCTTTTTTTCATCCGATAACATTTATATGACATCCTGATACGTAAAACAACTTAGGTTAGCATCCATCAGTGAGAACAGTAAAGCTATTTTGACAAATTCAGAAACTCATAATTGGTGCTGTGGAAGCTAGTTTCAGCGTTCCATCAGCTCTAGCATCCATAATGTTCAAATCAAACTGCAAATGGAGGCCCAGGAGTGTGCTGAAGACACTCAGCATGCCTAGAGCCCGGCTCATTGTGTTAGTCATGGTCTCCCCAGGAAACACTTGGCCATCTCAAAGTGAGTCACTTCAAGGAGGCCTTAAACTTATAAGCCATTTACAAAAGCATAGGCAGGAATAGGGAACCACACAGGATGGTGGGATGCCCTGGGACTACTTTCAGTAGAGCTGTCACGCACACCCCACTTGCCCCACAGGGCACTGGAGAACAGTCACAAGTCAGAAGGGGAGACAGGAGAACCTGCAGGAAAAGAGTAGGGGACTGGGGGACACCCCAGCCTTATTCTTCTCCCTCCTTCTGACCTCTTCTGGGGCTCTCTAGAGGCAGACCCCAGCCAGAAGTCACAGAGCCAAGAACCCATCCATGTAGCTCCTACAGGTCAGCCTGGCAGGACAGAGGCAGGAGGAGAGTGAAGCTGGAGAGGCCAAGTGATGTCCTACAGCACAGCCTGTTCTGCTTTTTGACAGCAAGAGCAAGAATGAAGGGTCTGAGGGCCAGATGACTTGTCTGGGGTCTCAGTAGGAAGCCACGTGCTCCAATCCCAGCTCAGCCCTCTTGCCTGCCATGCTGTGTTCTGAGGACTGCTCAGATATGGAAATGTTCATGTTGTCTCCTGGACTTCTGGATCTAGTGTTAAGGGGACAAGTTTAGTGTAGTCCAGCAAATTCCTTTATCAGAGTCAACTATGGTCTACCGTTGCTGTGTAGCTCAATGATTTTGCAAGTCTAAAGACAAAATGGTTAGAGACATTGCTCAGCAAGGGGATGTTTGGCCTTCTGCTCCACACTCCAAGGTCAAACACTTTCTCAGAAACAGCAGGAAGAAACTAAGGGAGCACACAGAACAAGGGCAATCATTCTGGCCCAGAAATATCCCAGAAGATTTGCATCTTTGAAAGCCAAACGACTGCAGAGACCTTTCGGACCCCTGGTGATACCTGTGCTCTATTCAGCATGCTCCCCCAAGGTTCGACCCTGGGCCTGCTTCTTATGGAACGTTTGGCTTCAAAGGTTCTCTTTTAAAAGAACATGCACCTCAAGGTGGTGGGTGACAGCCATTGGGTAGTATTCTTGCTGTGGTTTGGGGGAATCAGAGGTAAGGATCTGTGTAGTCTTGAACTCAAAACATCTGCAGTTCAACATGGGTTATTCACAGTTGATGGGAGAGTCCTGTGACTCCTTCAAAACAGCAGACAAGCCAGCTTTGTGGTGAGGGGAAGCTATTCACTTATTGACAGTTTACAGAATAAGAGTCAACTCACAAAGAAACCACATGAGCCAGAATCTTTGTAAACCCTGACCATGATCTTGGCTGTTCCTCGGCCACAGGTAACCACCATATGGCTACTCCAGCCAACTCTCCTTAGCTTTCCCAGGACACATGCTGCTCCAGTCAGCCAGTTACACACCCCTTCTCCATGGTTGCCACTCCTCTCTGTGTTGCTGGTGGCCTCCTTGAGCTTATCATTGTCCTGCCTGTCTTTTGAAAGGCCATTTACTTATTTACTTAATCATGCTTGGCTGGGTTATATAGACCTGAATGCCCAAGCAGTTTCTTTCACGAACTGTCAGGATATGTGGGTAAACTTGGTATCCTGGGCAAATGAGGGGTCATTCTGACCTTCTCTCCCTCTCTTCTCGTCTAGAAACATACTTCAGTTTCCTTTTTTTTTACAGTTTTTGACCAGGGTTGGGTTTGAACCCACCACCTCTGGTATATGGGGCCAGCACCCTATTCCTTGAGCCACAGGTGCCACCCAACTCAGCTTCCTTTTTGTAGTCCTGCAGATTAAACACCAAAGTGTGGCTTGGGCAAGGCTGGGTCTTGTCTGTGGAGTCCTCTCATCATCAAGGTCAATACCATTCACCTTTTGTGAACTGTTCTAATAGGACTGTGCCCTTCAAGGGCCTTGTTTTCACCTAGGACACTAAGCAGTTGCGTCTAGGATCAAAATTTAATACCAGAGTAAACAAATGGACTTGACCACCTAACTTTTATTCTCCATAGAAAACAGTTTGGCACTATATAAAGAGGTTTGCAAAAACCTCTGTACATATAGGCATCACCTGTGAATTATTCCCACAGGATGAACCTCCAAATACAGCATAGTTTGAAGGCTTCAGTCCACCCCAAATCTAGCCTGTAATAAATTCACACAGAGCAACATTAAGACAAAAGGCCAACCAGGGTTTCATGGTCATCTCAGGAATATGAGGGTCAGGGTTTTGGCATACTACTACAGCTGAAGTAGGCTATTTGGCCACTTCTGCAAATGCCAGGGAAGGAAAAAGGCAACTAAATCTGCGTCCTTGCTGTAAAATACACATGAATTCCTCTCCCTCAATTTAAAAACAATGAACCATCCCCAATAATACAATTATCATGGGGTTCTCTTCATTGACTGATTAATTACTTTTTCTTGCTAGCTATCAGAATCTTGTGTAATTCTGATGAATGAATATAAAAGAGCCACTCTATACTATAATTACACCTGTATTTTACATATCTATTCATTCTTTTCTAAGACCCTTAAGTAAATGTTTTATTTTCACTTAAAAGTATGAGCTCTCCTTCTTGGCTTTTCCAAATGAGCAAATGTTAAACAGTGCATTGTGAAACTGCAGCCACGTTGTAATTTTGTGAATAGGGTTAGGACTTGGGAATAGATTTTTAATTGTTTGGTGTATATTAACAGTTCTATTATATTTTTCTAAACAAAGGAGATTTCCTGGCTAATGAGTGGCTTCTCTAAACTAGCTTACTTTTTGGAAAAAGTACACTTTTTGCAGGTTGTTTTTTTTTTTCTCTTGAGACAGAGCCTCAAGCTGTCACCCTGGGTAGAGTGCTGTGGCATCACAGCTCACAGCAACCTCCAATTCCTGGGCTCAAGCGAGTCTCCTGCCTCCCCCTCCCAAGTAGCTGGGAC
>CAUYON010196017.1:0-13238 GCA_963573935.1 Arctocebus calabarensis
AATGGAGACTTTACAGCCTTTGTATTAACCTGGATGGAAGTGGAACACATTATTCTTAGTAAAGCATCACAAGAATGGAGAAGCATGAATCCCATGTACTCAAGTTTGATATGAGGACAATTAATGACAATTATTGACACAGTGGGGGTGAGGGAAGGGGAGAGCAGAGAGAGGAAGAATGAGGGAAGGGTAGGGAAAGGAAGAGCAGAGAGAGGGAAGGAGTGAGGGGGTGAGGGCCTTGGTGTGTGCCACACCTCTTGGGGGCAAAACATGATTGTAAGAGGGACTTTACCTAACAAATGCAATCAGTGTAACCTGGTTTCTTGTACCCTCAATGAATCCCCAACAATAAATAAATAAAAATACATCTTAAACTCAAAAAAAAAAGTCAAAGTTTCAAAGAGCACAACCACTGTCATTTTCAGTCCATTAATTTTTTGTTCATGACATCTGATGGGGAACTGGGTTTGGGAGATGTAAAATAAGCACCTCATTGCTATACATAATTCAATTCAACATTTATTTTCTAAACTCCTGTTGGGTGCAGGAACTGTGGGAATTGTCCTAAGCATTATCTACATCTTCCTCTCCCTGAGGGATCTTGTTAACCCCTCAGCTTTGATTTCCAGGATCCTCAATTATGTCTAATTTTATCTCTCTTTCTTTCTCTCCAGCTCAGCTCTCTCCCTCTGAGCTATCACAATGGATTTCCTCCTGCCCACTGAACATCACTGCCCTATTGGTAAGAAGCCCCAATATGAAAAGAGCAAGTCCAAACTCAACAACATTGCTCACAAATATGTTCCTCAATCAAAGAATAGCACCCAGACCACAGGTACCCTCATCCCAAACTGAGATGCACCAGGAATCCTTTCTCTCCTCAGCCACCATCATAGTCAGTCAGTCACCCAATGCCATCAATTCTACCTCACAGATATCTCTTAAATCTACCCCTTCTCTCTCCATTGCGGCAGGTGGCTCTTTTCCTGGTACCTCCTAGTTGTTTCCTCACGTCTACTGGGATGATTCTCTAGTTCCCTCACAGTGGGATCCCTCACAGTGACACTATTAGAGCCCTGCCCAGGGGCCTCTCACCAGCTGATGCACTCATGTCCCAGGCACTGCAGCTTGGAGCTGCTAAAGCCTCACACCCACACCCTTTTCAGGAGGATTGTCTGCCACTGCTGGAGCCAGCTTCCCTTGAGATTGCCTGGAATGCTGCCCTCCCTTGGGGGCAGCAAGGACAAGGTCCGTGGTGTAACTCACACTCCAGAGCTCCCTCAAGATCCTTCCTGAACCACATCTTTTCCCAGCTTCTTCCCGTGTTCTGTACACTTCTTTCACTCTAAGTACTTTTATTTTTGGCTCAGTGTCTGTGGCTCGAGTGGCTGAGGAGAGAAAGGATTCCTGGCGAGTTCAAATCCAGCCCGGGCCCACCAAACAACAATGACGGCTGCAACCAAAAAATAGCTGGGAACTGTGGCGGGTGCCTGTAGTCATAGCTACTTGGGAGGCAGAGGCAGAAGAATCACTTGAGCCCAGGAGTTGGAGGTTGCTGTGAGCTGGGATCCCACAGCATTCTATCCAGGATGATAGCTTGATACTCTTTCTCAAAAAAAAAAAAAAAGTACTTTTATTTTTTTCTGGTAACACTCCTTCAATAAATCACACAAAAATCCCCATCTGAGGCTCTGCTTCTAAGGAATACAACCTGAGGCATCTTTCAAGTTGGTATGAAATCGTTTATTGGTAGAGAATAGTTTATTTTATAAAGGGATAGTTAATGATGTGATTCCATGGCATGAATATTTTTAAATGCCTACCTCCCTATGCACATGACCTGGAAACTCTTAGTATATCATGTAAACTCTTCCCTTATGCCCCCACCTGCCCTTGCTCCAAGCTACCCTTTGCAACCTAGCCATCTGCCCTTCCTTTCTACTAAACTACTCAACTCCCCCCCAAAGCCATGTTCCTACACTCTTTTGAATAAGCTCATGTTCTTCTCTTTGCCTGAAATTTATTTATCCGTCTTATCTAAACCCTCATTTATCCTTTAAGAACTCAGGTTAGGGCAGCACCTATGGCTCAATAAGTAGGGCACCGGCCCCATATACCAAGAGAGGCGGATTCGATCCCAGCCCCGGCCAACCTGCAAGAAAAAAAATACCCAGGCATTGTGGCAGGCGCCTGTAGTCCCAGCTACTTGGGAGGCTGAGGCAAGAGAATCGCCTAAGCCCAAGAGCCAGAGGTTGCTGTGAGCTGTGATGCCATGGCACTCTACCAAGAACAACAAAGTGAGACTCTAGCTCTAAAAAAAAAGAAGAACTCAGGTTAAATATCACTTCCTCCTGGAACCTGTCCTAAGCCTTTCCTACTCTCTTAGGCAGAGTCAGACACTCCACCCTTCACACTCAAGTGGTGTCATGTAAAAACCTCGGTTACATCACTCGACATTGCCCTATTTGGTTGTATTTCCGTGTTACCATCAAGAAAACCTAGTGCATGTCAGTGTGAGTTTTATCAGGACAGGGACTATTCCTTAGACATAATTGAACCCTCAATGCCTAGCACGGTGCCAGGCACAGAGTAAGTACTCAATAAATATTTATCAAGTTCACGTACACCCCATAAGTTTTCAGTTCGCTAGCCTTGGATTGCCCTTTCCTTTACAAGCTAAAATAATGGTATAGGTTCTTTGGGTCATGGTATCCTACTTCCTGCAAAGTCTTTAATCAGGTTTTCCTCCCTGGGAATTTCTGGGGTGCCCCAGGCTGGTATTTGTATCCCAGGAGTCATCTTGGTTCCACCTGTCACATTTAGATCTGAATTACTACTCTAGGTTCTCTGTGGATCACTGCTTGGTTTAGCCAGCTTTTGCAAACCATCTGAGCATTCTCAGTATCAACTCTCCCCTACCGAAGGCACTGACTCTCCCTTAATTTGCCAACACACAGCCTTAGGCAGACTGTGAGGTTCAACAGACCTTTACTGAAGACTTGAGGAGAACAGAGGGGAATTCACAATACATGAAAGAACCCACAAAACTTAAAGTGAAAGATCACTGCTCCCAGACCCATGAAGTTATACCTCTGAAGGCATTTCTCTCCGTACTCCCTTCAAACATGAATCATTGTATTTCAAAGCCAATTTATCACCTCCACGGACAAAATTCCCCACCTAGAGATCAGTGCCTGACACCCCTTCTCTCCAGCTAGAAGTAGAAATCTTTCTTTGTCTCTTACTCAGTATCAAGACAATCTCTGTAATGATGCAACTCTTTTTTTTTTTTTTTTTTTGGAAACAGAGCCTCAATCTGTCACCCTGGATAGAGTGCTGTGGCATCACAGCTCACAGCAACCTCCAATTCCTGGGCTCAAGCAATTCTTCTTCCTCCGCCTCCCAAGTAGCTGGAACTACAGGCGCCCGCCACAATGCCTGGCTATTTTTTGGTTGAAGCCATTGTTGTTTGGCCTATTGTTTTTCTTTGTTGTTGTTGTAGTTTTTGGCTGGGGTCGGGTTTGAAACCACCACCTCTGGTATATGGGGCCGGCACCCTACTCCTTGAGCCACAGGTGCCACCCTCCTATCCATTTTTTTGTTGCAGTTGTCATTGTTGTTTTAGCTGTCCCACCAACCTTGGTGTATGTGGCCAGTGCCCTAACCACTGAGCTACAGGTGCCACCAGTGCAGGTTGTTTTGTGTAGATTATTTCTGCAACGTTCCTACAAAACAGGTGTTCTTAACAATTTTTAATTATTGTTATTTTTTGAGGAAGTTATTTTTTCTGGTTTAAAGTTGGGGAAACTGAGATCCAGGGAGACCAGATTAAAGAAATATTGGGACTAAGATTCATGCTTATCTTTGTATGGCTGCAGTGCCTGTGTATTGTACAGGGAGGCAGTGATGTGGGGTGGGACTGGGGTTAGGAGTAGATTGTTCAGCAGACAAATGCGTGTCTGCAGTATAACAAGAACTAAGATCTTTGCCCTCTAGCAGCTTAGTGAGAAAGAGGTGGGAGAGATTATTTGTACACGAATAAATGCGATAAAAGTGCCTTGTATGATAGAAGGCATTTGTATTTTGTCTTTTTTAGCGGAGAAGAATCATTGAAAAGTTCCAGAGATTGGCGAGACTTTTAAAATACATGTTTAGACTTAGTGTAAGGAACAAGTTAGGATCATGGTGTAGAGGAGAGGTGGTGAACAAGGTTCCTACTCTGGAGGAGGTGGCTGGGCTGTGGTCAGCTGGAGAAATTAGCCTCGAGCAGGAGAAGCTTCCTTCTTCCTTTGAAACTTGAGGGAGGGAAGTGAGAATGAACCCTTGTAATTCTTTGTGTAGAGAAATGGAAGGCAAACAGAGCTGATAGCCTAAACTGAAAGAAAGGGGGGAGGTTTGGGGAACTGAGAGTTGAGATTTCGTCTAGAATAGCCATTGTGGAGAACAGGAGAGAGTCAGAGCAGAAAGGCTTCACAAGAGAGGCAGAGCACGTCTGAGCAGGAAGACATCGGTCTCATCATTATTCTCCTAATGAAAAGGATGAGTTGAGCCTGGTCAGTTATAATTTCCAACTATTCACTAATTTGGTGCTGGGTTGTAAGTATTTTTTCAACATATCTTTTTATTTATTTATTTATTTATTTTGCAGTTTTTGACCCGCCACCTCCAGCATACGGGGCCGGTGCCCTACTCCTTTGAGCCACAGGTGCCGCCCTCAACATATCTTTTTAAACATGCTTTTTTCACTTTAAGCTCTTTTAAGCGAAGGGTAATGCAAAAAGGTCTAGTCTTTTAGAGTGAATGGAGAGGAGAATCAGAAGGGCCAGGTGATGAAATGCCTCCATCTGGAAGCTTCTAGGAACGACACAGTGTGTGGGAGGTCTTCCTAGCTCCATCTAGGCCCAGGCTTGCCATGTTTCTGCTCTGAGAACCTTGGCCCTCAGCACTTCTTTTGGCTCCGTTTCTCCTGACCTGGCAGGACCTGTGACTCATTCTCACTGATAATTCTTAAACTTCACCCTTTCCTGTTTTCCTTCCACTGCCTGCAGCTGTTATTGAGTATTTGTGTTAGAAGACCTGAGTTCTGGGTGTGATTCTGCTTCTTGTTGTAGTCTTTTTTTTTTTTTTTTAATTTAGAGACAGACTCTCACTTTGTCACCCTCAGTAGAGTGCCGTGGAGTCACAGCTCGCAGCAACCTCCAACTCCTGGGCTTGGGACACTCTTGCCTCAGCCTCCCGAGTGGCTGGGATTATAGGTTGTTTTAATTTTTTGTTTAAGGAAATGTAATAAAATGAAAACAGAATAGTTACTGAATCAAAACAACTGATTTCTTATGCAAGTTCTGCTACTTTAGTAGGACCTTGGGTAAATTATTTCATTTCTGAGTCTATTTCTTCATTTATCTAGTTATCACAATGGTTAGGTGACAGGAATTATGGTAGATGATTAATATGTTATCTCTCTAGTCGTCATGGAAACCGTGAGCATAGGAGGTGATGTTTTCCCAATTTTAAAAAACAAACCGGTTTAGAGAAGTTAAGTAGTTTGCGTAAGATCAGGTGCAGTAAGGTACAGACATAGGATTTGTATGTCCAAATCTATAAGGCTTCAGAGTTCATGCATTATTTTTTATTTCTTACTCCTTTAATATCGTCTATCTTTTTTTAAGAGTGGGGTCTTCACTTGAGGTCAGGAGTTGAGACCAGCCTGAGCAAGAGACCTTGTCTCTACTAAAAATAGGAAAATAGCCAGGCATTTAGCAGGGTGGTGTGTCAGGCACCTGTAGTCCCAGCTACCTGGGAGTCTGAGGCAAGAGGATCACTTGCGCTCAGGGGTTTGAGGTTGCTGTGAGCTAGGCTAGTTCCATGGCTCTTTAGCCTGGGCAACAGAGTCAGACTCTGTCTTAAAAGAAAAAATAAAAAGAGCAAGGTCTTGATATGTTGCCCTTGCTGACCTCCTGGACTCAAGTGATCCTTCTGCCTCTTGGGACTACAGGTGCAAGCCATCACACTCAGCTTCCCCCTTGGTTTTGTGTAGTGCATTGCATTACACAGAACACTTTTCACTCATACAAGCTTGTTTAGTATTTACAACAGTCGGGTAGGTGGAATGACTTCATTTTGTACAAATATGAAACACGATTCTCAAGTTGAAGGTTTTGCCTAAGGTCACATCTGGAACAGATGGCAGCTCAGACTCAAAAACTTGACCTTTCTCATGTGTTATGCTGCTCGGAGTAAATCAGTGGGAGCTCAGCCCATTTGAAGCAGTCAGTGTCTGGACGCTGTTCTCCCATTGCAGCTCCTCACCACTGCTAAACGGTTGCTGATTTCTTGAACAGATCTCAGTTCTGCCAAAATCTGTGAGAAAGAAATTGAATAGTCTGACTCGGGGATGACTGGGACGTTGCCTCATCCATCTGTGGTGGGAGTGTCAATAATTCTCTGCAGGTCTCAGACCACGTCTCTGCCAGGTTTTACATGGTTTTTTGAGTTACACAACGCCTGGCTATTTTTTTTTTTTTTTTTTTTGATGCAGTTTGGCCTGGGCTGGTTTTGAACCCACCACCCTCGGTATATGGGGCCGGCGCCCTACTCACTGAGCCACAGGCTCCGCCCAGTTCTGCTAATTTTTAAAAAACATTTTTATAGAGAATGCGATCTTGCTATGTTGCGCAGGCTAATCTCAGACTCCTGGGCTCAAGTGAGTCTCCTACCCTGGCCTCCCAAAGTGCTGGGTTTACAGATTTAAGCCACTGTACCAGGGCCAGTAATGACATTTGATGATCCGTTGTGCTAGAAATAATTTTCATTATGTCCTGAAATGCAGTTCTGTAGTATGTTAATTAGTCTTTCCCTAGAGTCTCCCCATTATCGTACATCTTAATTAATGTTTGTTGAGTCAGTGAAAGCAGCCTCTTCATTAATAAAGTTGTGCTATTTTGTTTGCATGATTATGTTATTTTCAGACTACAGAATGTTGTTTTCTGTCAGTTGATAGTTACTTTTGAAGGTAATTTTATATTTTGGGTTGGTTTTGCCTTTAAGTTTCTCCTCGGAAATTGAAGTAAGAGTCATCTTTTTACTTTTAGGAAATGTTGAATGTACATGATCATTATCAGAACATGAAACATGTCATTTCAGCTGATAAGTCAAAGCCAGACAAAGCTCTCAGCTTGATAAAGGATGATTTTTTTGACAACCTTAAGGACATAGTTCTGGAGCACCAGCAGTGGCTCAAGGACAGAAAGGTACGCAGTTGCCGTGGGGCGTGTCTCCTTCGCATCGTACAGGTGTTGAGATGTGGACGGGGCTGTTGAGAAGCCACCCAGGGTAGTGGCTACGTTCCTGGGATGCTAAGGTGGAGGACTTGACTTCTTTGGTTCCATTCTTGCCACTTACTAGCTATATGATCTTATTTACTTTGCAAATGGACTCTATGGATGTATTTTTGTACAGGCTTACATAATCTTGTTACACTACAGATTACTTAAAATTTTGTAAGCTGACATTTTGGGGGGCCGTACACTGTCTTTGGACCAAATCTGCACACAGATATGTTTTGTTTGTACAGTATTAATCCTAACATTGTGTTAAAAATGTGAATTAATTAACAGCATTTAAATATTTGTGGATTTCATGTAAAATTCCAGACATCCAACTTCTCTGAGAACTCAGTCTCCTGTGGAACATAGTGGAGTGTGTGCCGTGGGGCCCCGGGGCCCTTTTGCCTCGGCTTCTGTGCAGGCTTCTGGGCCCCTCTGCACAGGCTTTCTCTGGGTTTCCCTGAAACACTGCAGTAACGTTTGTCCTGCAGCAGGAGGTCTGGGCGGTGGAGCAGTGGGCTGAGTCCACTTGATCCTGGTGCCTGGCATGAGCTCCCTCACCCCTGTGCAGGAGAGTCTCAAGGAACTTGTCATCGGTGGGCCTGAGCAGTTGGCTGTGACCCTTGACATTGTAACTCTGCGAGTAGATGGGGCCTTTACTTGGGCGTCATGGATCCTTACAAGGCAGGCTACAGCATGGGCACTCTGACCAGGTTGGCTCCGATGACCATGAGAGCAGGCTTGGCAGATGCTCTCTGGACAAAGTCTGAGAGTGGGAGGTCCTGAACGCCAGCACAGGGGATGCCGTCAACCAGGGCATGAGATTGAGTTTACCATGCGCACCCCACCCCCAGTCTGTACTTAATGCTGGTGGAGGCACAGCAGTGGACACAGGCCACACTTCTAGAGTCTGAGGGGACGAGAGGGGGCTGCCAAAGCAGAAAAGGCAGCAGAAAAGCCCGGTGTAGGTCTGGCCAAGGCCAAAGCTGCTCCCATCCGGCTGCAGCTCTGACACATCACAGAGCTGCAGCCGCTTATCTGGTGGGAGCTGGGCAGCGTGTCAGCTTGCTCCCCAGCCTGGCCAGGGCTCCAGCACCGTCCTGCCTTCCCATCCCTGCAGGGTCCCAGCACACTGGCTCAGGACATGGGTGTAGGTGAGCGTTCACCAGGGCTGCTGTGCCCAGCCCAAAGTACTTAATTTTAAGATATCTTTTAAAAAAAGATAAACAAGGACAGTGATAAGGAAATGACAGTCAGGGGAGGAAGAAAATAATTTTATTCCTTGACCCACATTTATTTTAACAAGAGACAGTAAGTTTTAGAATGTTTGAATATTTGAAGTGCTACAAATAGGTTGCAGAAATGACCTAGGCATTTAATGTAAAAATCTGTTAGCGTTTTGATAGAGAAACCTTCCTCAGTGAGCATCACTGAGGCATCTGATAATCTGAAGCAAAGGAGAGAAAACCAGTTCTTTACTGCCACAGAAAGTGCACGCTGCCTTTCATTAGTCAGGAGGACGCAGGCCTTCTGTTCTGATACCTAACCCTGCTTTTAATGTCAGGTGGTAAACTGCTGCAATAATGTGAAATGCTCTTCTGTTTTTTCAGTAATTAAAAGAAGTGATTCTCACTGTTGTGACATTGATTTGCACTTAATTAAATTGTAAGTTTTTGTGTATATGTATGCGTGTGTGTGTGTGTGTGTATATATATATATATATATAAAATAACTTTTTACTCTTTCAGAATCCATCCTTAAAATCCAAAATTGATGGAGAAGAAAAGAGGGAAGGAAATTCACAAGAATCAGAGGTTAGAAAACTTTGCTATTTGATTGCTTATGGGGCTGTAATTTGGTTAACTTTATTTTATGTGTGGTTGTGATTCTGTTTACTAAGCATTATGATCCTTGATTAGGATTATAATAAATATAGAGAATTCTGAATCATTGTTCTGTGAAACGCTACTATGTTCTTTACTTGGAACCTTATGAAAGACCATGTCAGGTATAGGTTGGCCATGAGGACGTTACTAGTTTTGAGCAGGGACAGGAGAGGCTGGCAGAGGAAGGTGCCTTCAGTCCTTAGAGGAGCAGGGTAAGGATTGTAATACGGCTTTTCTCACTTGTCAGCCTTTCAGCCATTGTGGAGCCCAATCTACTATTTATTGCTTCCTCCCTCCAGAGTTTTCATCTATCTCAGTGGCTGAGATAAGCAGCCGTCTTTGGGCAAGGGCAGATGAGGGGGGAATGGCAGTCACGGGGTCTGTCTGGTCACCCCAGACTTCATCCCTATTGTCCTCCTGGAGCCCTGAGTGAAGATGAGCGCTGTGGGCGTGGTCATGCACCTGCTCGTCTGGTGGAGAATGTGGTGTGTTCATGTGTGTGCCCTCTGTATGTGTCCAGTAAACTGCGGTTCCTTTTAGCCTGTCCTTCCTTCCGTCTTAGACCTTACTTCTGATAGCAAATACTTGGGTATTCATAATTTCATTGTAAAGTTTGTGTGTTTTAACTTTTTCCCCTTCCTGTTTAATTTACTTTCAGAGATGTGAAAGGGCAGAATCATTAGCAAAAATAAAATCAAAGGCCTTTTCCATTGTCGTTCAGGTAAGTGTTTTATTAATAAGGTGATTTGTAAATTGGATGCTTTTAAAATTACATTTTAATTAATAATACATGTATACAGATTAAAAAGTTAAACTCTGTTAACTACAGAGTTACATAGTATGACAGTCCTCTGCCATGTCCCACCCTCACCACATACTCTGAACTGTGAGGGGCAACATCTTCAACTTTTTCTCTTGACTATTTATTATGGTTTTTACCTGGAATTTTCTTTCCAGCTTCTAGTATTCCTGACCCTGGAAGGTTTTAGAGTTTTTGCTTTATCCATGGAAGTTCTGAAATGTCATGCTAATATAGTTTGGCATGGGTCTTTTTCATTCATTGTTTTTGCCCTTTCAATGTGGTATCCTCTGGTTCTGAGGAATTTTTTTTTTTTTTTTTTTTGAGACAGAGTCGCACTTTTTCACCCTGGGCAGAGTGCTGTGGTGTCGCACAGCACTGTTCACGACAGCCCCAGCCTTGTGTGTTCCCAGCTTTAGGTTCAATGCCAAGAGATAATTTTTCCTCTCTAATAGTTAAAATAGTTGTAAACTCTCATTTCATTAGTTTTGCTACAGATCACATACCCACCCATAATCATGGTAGAACAAATCCAGAGCCGTGGGAATATGGAACTTATTTTTGCCAGATCTGGGCCATGTGGCCCTACTTGGAGCCAGGCATGAATGAATGAAGTAGTTCCCTCAAAACACGTGGTGCCTATTAGAAAGAGGAATGGTTATGAGGAATAGAATTTGCCTTTATGCTTCCATTTCCCAAACAGGCCACTTAGTAAAACAACTTCATTTTAATGTGAAATGAGTAGATGGTGATGGTAGCTGCGAAACTTATCATGTTATAAAGATAGAAGACGGTTTACAGGGCATAAGGAATTGTAGTAAGCCAGCCATGAAGTAATACTTAAAGACAAATATTTCTGTAAAATTGTCCTCATTTTCGTCTTTTTTTCTCTGTATTCATTTTGTGATTTGTTGTGGTTAATTGGATGTCTACCTCTAAGGCATCCAAATCAAGGAGGCACCGTCAGGTCAAACTTGACTCTTCTGACTCCGACTCTGCATCTGGTCCAGGACAAACCAAAACACCTGGGAGAAAAAGGAGCAAGGACACTGTGAAACCTGCAGCAAGGAAGACGTCTTCCAGAAACAGAGGTAGTTTAGGACTCACTTAGGGTACAGAGAATTAGGTTACAATGATTGCATTTATTAGATAAAGTCCCTCTTATAATTGTGCCCCCAAAGGTAACTTTATTTATTTATTTATTATTAAATCATAGTTGTATACATAAATGCAATCATGGGGTACAATGTGCTGATTTTATATACAGTTTGAAATATTTTCATCAAACTGGTTGACATAGCTTTTATGGCATTTTCTGAGTTATTGTGTACAGACATTTACATTCTACACTTAGTAAGTTTCACCTGTATCCTTCTAAGATGCATCGTAAGTGCGGACCCACCAATTACTCTCCCTCCTCCACTCCCCTCCCTTGCTCTTTCCCCCATGTTCTTGTGCTGTAGTTGGGTTATAGCTTTCATATGAAATTAGTTTCATAGTAGGGCTGAGCACATTGGATACTTTTCCTTCCATTCTTGAGATACTTTGCTAAGAAGAATATTTTCCAGCTCCATCCTTATAAACATGAAAGAGGTAAAGTCTCCATCTTTCTTTAAGGCTGCATAATATTCAATGGTGTACATATTCCACAATTTATTAATCCATTCGTGGCTCAATGGGCACTTGAGCTTTTTCCATGACTTAGCAATTATGAATTGGGCTGCAATAAACATTCTGATACAGATATCTTTGTTATAATGTGATTTTTGATCTTCTGGATGTATACCTAGTAGAGGACTTATAGGATCGAATGGCAGGTCTGTTTTTAGATCTCTAAGTATTCTCCAGATATCTTTCCAAAAGGAATGTATTATTTTGCATTCCCACCAGCAATGTAGAAGTGTTCCCTTTTGTCCACATCCACGCCAGCATTTCTGGTTTTGGGATTTTGTGATGTTGGCTAATCTTACTGGAGTTAGATGATATCTAAAAGTTTGATTTGCATTTCTCTGATGATTAAAGATGGTGAGCAATTTTTCATGTGTCTGTAGGCTATGCACCTATCTTCTTTAGAGAAGTTTCTCTTCAAGTCCTTTGCCCACCCTGAGATGGGATCACTTGTTCTTTTCTTGCTAATACGTCTGAGTTCTCTGTGTATTCTGAATATTAAACCTGCAAATATTTTCTCCCATTCTGAAGGCTGTCTGCTTGCTTTGCTAACTGTGTTCTTGGCTGTGCAGAAGCTTTTTGGTTTGAACAGATCCCAGTAGTGTATTTTTGATGCTGTTTCAATTGCCCAGGGAGTCCTCCTAATAAAATATTTGCCCAGACCGAATCCTTCAAGAGTTTTCCCTGTACTTTCTTCTAGTATTTTTATAGTTTCATGTCTTAAGTTTAAATCTTTAATCCAGTGAGTCTATTTATCTTCGTTAGTGGTGAAAGGTGTGGGTCCAGTTTCAGTCTTCTATGGGTCTCCAGCCAGTTCACTCAGCACCATTTGTTAAATAGGGAGTCTTTTCTCCACTGAATGTTTTTAATTGGCTTGTCAAAGATCAAGTAACGGTAAGTAACTGGGTTCATCTCTCGGTTCTCTATTCTGTTCCATACATCTACCTCTCTGTTTTTGTGTCAGTACCATGCTGTTTTGATCACTATTGATTTGTACTGTAGTCTGAGATCTGGTAGTGTGATTCCTCCTACTTTGTTTTTATTTCTGAGTAATGTCTTGGCTATTCGAGGTTTTTTCTGATTCCATATAAAATGAAGTATTTTTTCAAGATCTTTAAAATATGACAATGGAACTTTAATAGGGATTGCATTAAAATTGTATATTACTTTGGGTAGTATGGACATTTTGACAATATTGATTCTTCCCAGCCATGAGCATGGTATGTTTTTCCATTTGTTGACATCTTCAGCTATTTCTTTTCTTAGTGTTTCATAGTTCTCTTTATAGAGATCTTTCACATCCTTTGTTAGGTAAACTTCCAAATATTTCATTTTCTTTGGCACTGCTGTAAGTCAAATAGAGTCTTTGACTTTTTTCAGCTTGGCTATTGTTGGTATATATAAAGGCTACAGATTTACGAGTGTTGATTTTGTAACCTGATACACTGCTGTATTCCTTGATCACTTCTAAGAGTTTTGTAGTAGAATCCCTGGTATTTTCCAGGTATACAATCATATCATCTGCAAAGAGTGAAAATATGATCTCTTTTGACCCTATAT
>CAUYON010196021.1:0-12601 GCA_963573935.1 Arctocebus calabarensis
TCTTTATATAGTGATCAAGAAAATGCCATGAAGGCTACCTGTAACAGTACGATGAAAACATTTCTGAATGTATATGAATCATGCCCTATGATTGCACCAATGTACAGAATTATGATTCAATAAAATTATAAAAAAAAAAAAAAAAGTAATCCAAATCAGAAAGGAAGAAGCAAAATTGTTCCGGTTTGCATATGACATAATCCTATATGTAGAAAGCCTTAAAAGGTTTATCAAAAAACTGTTAGGACTAATAAATAAGTTCAGTAAAGTAGCAGAATACATAATCAACTATAAAAATCAGTTCAATTATATACACTGATAACAATTATCCAAAATGAAAACAATACCACTTATAATAGCATCAGAAAGAATAAAATATCTTGGCATAAATTTAACCAAGAGAGTAAAATATTTATAAAACACAATGAAAATTTTAAAACATTGATGAAGGAAATTTAGGAAGACTCAAATTGAAAGATATTCCATGTTCATGGAGTGGAAACATTAACATTAGAAAAATGTCCATGTTACCCAAATTTATGAATGCAATTCATTATCAAAGATCCAATGCAATTCTTATCAAAAGTCCAATGATATTTTTCACAGAAATAGAAATAGTTCTTTAATTTTTATGGAATCACAAAAGACCTTAAGTAGCCAAAACAATATTGAGAAAGAAAAATAAAGTTGACCCCAGAGAAGTGATAAATATGTGAGGTTATGGATATATTAATTATCCCCATTTTATCATTATATAATGTGTAGATTTAACAAATGATCACATTGTACTCCATAAATCTATACAGTTATTATTCGGCAATAAAGAAAAAAAACTTCTTGGGTGGCACCTGTGGCTCAAAGGAGTAGGGGACTGGCTCCATATGCCAGAGGTGGCAGGTTCAAACCCAGCCCCAGCCAAAAACCTCAAAAACAAACAAACAAAAAAAAAAAAACAAAAAACCTTCTTGTAGTCCTAGCTTACTTGAGCCTGAGGCTAGAGAATCCCTTGAGCTCAGGAATTCCAGACTGCAGTGAGCAATGATTATGCCACTGCACTTCAGCAGCTTGGATGACAGAATTTTATGGTTTCAGGCCTTATGTTTAGGTCTTTAATCCATTTTGAGTTGATTTTTGTGTTTGGCATAAGATAATAGAAGGAAATCTTCTTGATTGGTCTTGGCAATGATTGTTTGGCTATAATCCCAAAATCATACACAACAAAAGCCAAAATAAACAAGGGGGAGTATATTGAACTAAAAGGCTTCTGTAAAGCAAAGGAAATAATCAGCAAAATGAAAAGGCAGCTAATAGAGTGGGAGAAATATTTGTGAACTGTATATCAGATAATGGGCTAATATCCAAAATCTATAAAGAGCACTCAAAATTCAACAGCAAAAGATAAACAGCCAGATTAAAAAATGGGGAAATGACCTTAGTATTTGTCCAAAGAAAACATAAAAATGGCCAAACAAGTATAAGAAAGGGGGTCTTAAACATCGCTAATCAGAGAAATGCAAATCAAAACCACAATGAGATATGACCTCATGCATGTTGGGCTAGCTATTATAAAAAATACAAGAGATAATCAATGTTGGCAAGGGTGTAGAGAATAGGAACTCCTTGTACCCTATTGGTGGGAATATATATTGCTATGGTGATAGTGGAAAACAGTCTGGAGGTTTCTTAGGAAATTAAATATAGAAGTACAATATGACCAGCAATCCCTTTTCTGGGCACACACACAAAGGAAATGAAATTATCACCTCATAAAGGTATCTGCCCCTCCATATTCATTGCCATGTAATTCATAGTGGCCACAATGTGGAAATAACCTAAATGTCTATTGATGGATAAATTGCACACCCAGACAAATATACACAATGGAATATTTTTCAGCCTTAAAAAAGAATAAGGTCTTGCTATTTGTGACAACATGGATGATCCTGGAGGACATCATATGATGTGAAATAAGCCAGATACAGTAAAAAAATATTATAAGAACTCACTTATATGTGAAATCTGAAGAAAAACCCCAAACAGAAACAAACAGTAGAAAGGTGGTCACCATGGATGTAGACATCAGGGAAATGGAGAGATTTAGGTACAAATTTATAGTTACTGGAATGGATAAGTGCAGTGATCTAACATATGACATAAGGAATGAAGCTAATAATATTGTATTATATACCGGAAATCTGGTAAGATAGTAGATTTTAGGTATTCCTACCCACCCTGTGAAGGTAACTGTGAAATAATGGATATGTTAATTAAGTTGACTTTAGTACACTTTACTCTGTATATACATATCAAAGTATGTTCTATTCCTTGAGTATATGCTAAACAAATATTAAAAATAGAACTACCAGCAATCTACTTTTGGATCTGTATCCAAAGGAAGTGAAAAGTATCTTGAACAGATATCCACACTTCCATGTTCATTGCAGTATTATAATAGCTAAGATATGGGGATAACTCAAGTGTTTGTTGACAGATTAATGGATTGTATTGTGATACACACACACACACACACACACTGAAATATTATTCAGTCTTAAAGAGAGGAAATCCTGCAATTTGCAACAAGGTGGGTGAACTTGGAGGACATTAGGTGAAATAGGTGAAATTAGTGAAATAAGCCAGGCACAGAAAAACAAATACAGCATGATCTCATTTATATGTGGAATCTAAACAAGCCTAACTTATAGAAACAGAGTATAAAGGTAATTACTTAACACCAGGGGTTGGGAGGTGTAGGGAAGATAGGGGTGATGTTGGTGAAAGGATATAAACATGTAGATGAATAAGTTCTGGCGGTGTAATATAAACATGGTGATTATAGTAAATAAAAATCTATTATATATTTGAAATTTGCAAGAGTATGGGTCTTGAGTATTTTCACTCCTTCGAAAAAAGGTAACCCTATGAGGTGAAAGTGTTATCTAATTGATTGTGGTAATCGTTTCACAATACACAATATATACATATAACAAAACAACCTAATTTATACCTTGAATATATATAGTTTTTGTCAATTATAACTTCAATGAAGCTGAAAAAATTAGGGAGGAACACCTTTAGAGACTGAAATAAATGTTATTTTCCTTAAGATAAAGCATGCCCTTTTCTCACTGGGCAGATAGGATTAGGAACTGGGTCAGGTCTGGGTTGTAGGACTAATTAGTTTCAGTTCAGCTCTGGTTTTGAATATCTTGAGGATGCAATCTGTTATGTGTATGTGAGAGCCTCTGTGCCTAAGATTTATTTTTATCTTTGTGATAAAGATCTCTGTGATCTTTTCAAAATTTCTTAATCTGAATTTTCTCTTTTTTCACTTTTTTTCCTCTTTCTTTACTTTCTTCACTTCTCTTTTTTCACTTTTTTTAATACATGGTAGTAAGACTCCATGTATTACTAATATTTTTCATTTTTAGAATTCCTATCAGAACATTTTAAAAGTATATATTTATTTTACTTTATTTTGTTTTCTTGAGACAGAGTCTCACTTTGTCACCTTCAGTAGAGTGCTGTGGCATCTAGTGAGGTTGAGCTCACAGCAATCTCAAACTCTTGGGCTCAAGCAAGTCTCTTGCTGGGACTACAGGTACCTGCCACAATGCCTGGCTATTTTTAGAGATGGGGTCTGGCTCTTGCTCAGGCTGGTCTCAAACCCATGAGCTCAGGCACTCCACCTGCCATGGCCTCCCAGAGTGCTTAGTATTACAGGTGAGCCACCACACCCAACTCCATTTTAAAAGTTTAAACTTCAGGTCCTTAGTAAATTTATCTATTTTCTTGACCATACTATTCATAGTTATTTTAAAATTTCAACTTCTTCACTGAAACGTCAAATATTTAAATCATCATTGAGTCTGTTTCTATTGCTTATTTTTAATCACTTGGTTTTCAGTCAGTTTATTTTTCAGTTTATTTTTTTGTGTGCTTCATAATTTTTGTTTGGATATCAAATGTAAGTACAAAGGTGAAGAGACTTTGAATAATATTATTTTCTTCCAAATAGCACTTTTTCTTCTAGCATGAGGAGTACTAGACCACCTTGATCTTGTCGGGCATTGGTTTTAAGCTTTATTAGGTTTGACCTATTTCAATTTTCTATTTACTCTTAAGGTATAATCTGGAATGCACTCTTAGAGAGTTATTCTTACATCTAAGATGTCGGGCGTTAGCAGTCTCATCTGAAAGCATAGGGGTTCTTCCAGTGCCCCTCAGTCTTCCAGGTCTTGAACTCCACCTTATACCTCTACAGTACTTCATGGCTAATGTGTTCTCTGCTTAGCTCTTTAGTTCCCCAGATGTTTTTTGTCAGGGTTTCTTACAGGTTCACCCTTAGCAATCACAACTCAGGATAGTGCTTTTGAGAGAAATTTGCACATAGAATTTCTTTTCCAACTTGTTTTGTTATGGTAAGATATGTTTCCTCATTTAAACATGAAGAAATTTAATATCTTAGCCATTTTTATATATCTTAACCATACAATTTACTATCTTAATCATTTTTAAGTGTATGGTGCAGTGGTATTAAATACATTCATATTGTTGTGTAACCATCACCACTGTCATCTTCAGAACTCTTAACCTTGCAAAATTGAAACTCTGTACCTATTAAACAATAAATTCTCTTTCTGTCCTCTCTACAAGCCCTGGCAAGTGCCATGCTTCAACTTCCTGTTTCTGTTATCTTCAACTACTTTAAGTATCTCATATTCAGTACATCACATAGTATTTACCTTTGTGTAACTACATTATTCATTTAGCACAATGCCTAAATGCTGTAGTATATGTCAGAATTTCCTTTCTTTTCAAGACTGCTTAATACTCCATTGAATATATCAAGAGGATTCCAAGAAATGTATACACATTTTAAGAAAAGAAACAACTGTATTAAAATTATGTATGAATGCTTATCCATTCATCCATGAATGGATGCTTGGGTTGTTTCTGCAGTTTAGCTATTGGGAATAATGCTATTAGCAAAGAGATATTGCAAATATCTCTTTGAGACTCTGCTTTCAATTATTTTGTGTATATACTCAGAAGTGGAATTGCTGGATCATATGGTAATTCTATTTTCGATTTTTAAAGGAACCGCCATATTGTTTTCCACAAGGACTATACCATTTTACATCCCTGCCAACAGTGCATGAGGGCGTAAATTACTCCACAGCCTCATTGCTACTTGTTATTTACTGTTTTTTAAAAATAATAGCCATCTTAATGGCTGTGAGGTAGTATCTCATTATAGTGTTTTTTATTTTTAGGGATTTTTTTGGGGGGGGAAGAACAAAGAGAAAGTTTAGAGCACTTCCAAAGACAGCTGGAAGTGAGTCGCTCTCATGAAGGAGAAAAGATGAGATGGGACCCTCATTATAGTTTTGATTTGCCTTTTCCTAATAATTAGTGGTGTTAAGTACCTTTTTATGTGCTTATTGTCCATTTGTAATCTTCTTTTCAGAAAAGTCTATTCAAGTACTTTGCCAAAATCTGAATTAGATTGTTATTTTAACTTTATTTTTAAAAATTCTTTATTAAATCATAACTGTGTACATTAATGTGTTTATGGGGTACAATGTGTTGATTTGATATACAATGTGAAATGTTTGCATCTAACTGATTAACATAACTGTCTCCTTGCTTACTTATTTGTTGTGGCAAAAACATTCATACTCTATTCTTAATAGTATAGAAATGTATCATTGCATTATGCACGTTAGGTTGGATCCCCCTCAAACCCTCCCTCCTCCTGACCTCCCCTCTCACTTCCCTCTCCTTCCTCTTCCTTCCTTCTTTTTGGATTATAATTATGTTTTACCATTCCTATGAATGTGTAGGTGATTATATGCTGATTTCATAGTAGCATTGAATACATTGAATATATATATTTTTTCATTCTTGAGATACTTTACTAAGACAAATATGTTCCAGCTCCATCCAGGTAAACATAAAAGATGTGAAGTGTCTGTCTTTTTTTATGGCTACATAGTACAGATTGTTATTTTTAGTGTTGAGTTTTAAAGTTCTCTATATATTCTCTGTAATGCTGCTTGCCTTTGTACTCTATTGATTGTGTCTTTTGATGCAGAAACATTTTCAGTGTTCATGATGTCCAATTTGTCTATTTTTTTATTGTGTTGCTGCCTGTGCTTTTGGTGTCACATCCAAGAAATTACTGCAAAATCCAACATCATGAAAACTTTTCCCTGTTTTTATTCTAAGAATTTTATTATTTTAGGTCTTTAAACCATTTTGAGTTAATTTTGTATTAACTCAATGGTTTTATTAATGGTTTTAGGTAAGAGTTCAACTTTATTCATTTGCATGTGTTTATATAGTTTTCTTAGCATCATTTGTTGAAAATATTATCTTTATCCCACTGAATATCTTGGCATCCTTGCAGAAAATAATTTAATCATAAATGCAAGGGTTTATTTCTGGACTCTTTATTTTATTCTATAGAATAGTCTATAGACTATTGGTCTATATGTCTATCTCTATGCCAGTACCATACTGTTTTGATTATTATAGTTTTGTATTAAGTTTTGAAATCAGGAAGTGTGAGTCCTCTATCTAGCTTTCTTTTTTTTTTCTTTTAGGATTATTTTGACTATGAGGGATTCCTTGAGATTCCACATGAATTTTAGGATAGATTTTCCTATTTCTTCAAAAATGTCATTGGTATTCTAATCAGGATGGCATTGAATCTGTAGATAATTTCAAGTAGTACTCCATCTCAACAATATTAAGTTTTCCAATTGAACGTGGGATATAGTTCCACTTATTTACATCATCTTTAATTTCTTTCAGCAATGTTTTGTAGTTTTCATTGTACAAATCTTTCACCCTTTTTATTAATTGTTAAGTATGTTATTCATTTTGATGCTATTGTAAATGGAATTATTTTCTTAATTTCTTTTATGAATCGTTCAGTTTAGTTATAGAAATGCAACTGATTTTTGTTGTTGACTTTATATCCTATTATTTCACTGACTTTGTGTATTAGTTCTAATAGTATTTTTTTTTGGGGGGGGTGGAATCCTTAAGGCTTGGTACATATAAATCATGTCATTTGTGAATAGAGATAATTTACTTCTTTCCAAATTGAATACCTTTATTTTTTTCTTGCCTAATTTCTCCAACTAAGACTTCCATTATAATGCTGAATAGAAGTGGCAAAAGTGGGCATCTTTACTTTATTTCTGTTAGTAGAGGAAAGACTTTTACTACTGAGTATGTATTTGATGTATGTTTTTCATATGTGGATTTTATTATGTGGAGAAAGTTTCCTTCTGTTCCTAGTTTGTTGAGTGTTTTTATCATGAAGGTGTTTTGCACAATGCTTTTTCTGCATCAGTTGAGATTACCATGTGGTTCTTTTTCTCCTTTATTCTCTTAGTGTGGTATATTAAATTGATGGATTTTCATATGTTAAAGTATCTTTGAAGTCCATGAATAAATATAACTTGGTCATGACGTATAATCCCTTAAATATACTGTTAATTTTTTTGCTAGTATTTCTTGATAAATTTATATCAATGTTTCTAAGGAATCTTAGACTAAAGTTTTCTTTTCTTGTGTTGTTGTCTGGTTTTGGCTGGCCTTATAGAAGGAGTTAGGGAGTGTTCTTTTCTTGTCAATGTTTTTGGAAGAGTTTGAGAAGAATTGGCATTAGTTCTTTAAATGTTTTGTAGAATTCACCAGAGAAGACATCAGGTCCAGGGCTTTCCTTTATCAGAATATTTAAAATTATTGTTTTATTCTTATTTACATTTATAGGCCTATTTAGAGTTTCTATTTATTCACATTTTAGTCTTGGCAGGTTTTAGGTTTCTAGAAATTTGTCTATTTCATCTAACTTATTCAACTTTTTGATGTACAATTACTCATATATAATGTTATTTATATCTGTAGAATTTGTAGTAATGATCCAACTTTCATTTTTTATTTCAGTAGTTTGAGTCTTCCCTCTTTTTTTTTAATCCCTGTAGCTAAAGGTTTGTTAATTTTATTGATCTTTTAAAGGAACCAAATTTTGGTTTCATTATTTTCTCTATTATTGTTCTTTATTTTATCTCTTCTATAATCTCTATTATTTCCTTCATTCTGCTAGCTTTGGGTTAGTTTGTTTTTATTTTTCTGGTTCCTTAAGTAATAAAGTTTGGTTTTTGATATGAGATTTTTCTTATTTCATAGTGTAAGGTTTATAGGTATAAATTTCCCTTTTGAAAAACTGCTTTTGTTGTGTTTCATGTATTGTGTTTTTATTTTCCTTCATTTCTATGTATTTTCTAATTTCTCTTGTGATCTGTCTTTGATCCATTGGTTGGTTAAGTGTGTATTGTATAATTTCCAAAAATTTGTGAAATTTCCAGTGTTCCTTCTGTTAATGATTTCTAACTTCATCCTGTTCTGAGAAGATACTTTTTATGAAATTCATCTTTTAAAATCAGGCCATGCACAGTGGCTTGTGCCTGTAATCCCAGCAAACAAGACCCTGTCTCTAAAGAAAGAAAGGAAGAAAGAAAAAAAGAAAGATCAGTTGAGATTACCATGTGGTTCTTTTTTCTCCTTTCTTCTCTTAGTGAAGAAAGGTAGGAAGGAAGAAAGAAAGAAAGAAATCAATTGAGTCTTAATTTGTAGCCTAACATATAAGATCAGACACTCATCACTGAATATTACTACTGTCACTAGATGGCTGAGGGGAATATTTTGAAGGTGACTGTAGTGATATTCAGCAGTGAGATACATAGCACTTTTTCTAGGATGAGTTCACAAACTTAATTTTCTGACCTTGTAAAGGAATAAAGAAAGAAGAAAGAAAGAAATCAACTGAGTCTTAATTTGTAGCCTAATATATAAGGTCAGACAGTCATTGCTGAATATTACTACAGTCACTAGATGGCTGAGGGGAATATGTGAAGGTGACTGTAGTGATATTCAGCAATGCAATGCATAGCACTTTTTCTAGAATGAGTTCACAAACTTAATTATCTGACCTTGTATATTCTATCCTGGAAATTATCTCATGTACACTTGAGAAGAATATGAATACATTGGTCAGTAGAGTATATGTCTGTTAGATATACTTGGTTTATTGTGTTCAAATCCTATATTTTCTTTTCTTTCTTTCTTTCTTTCTTTTTTTTGGAAACAGTGTCTCACTATCTTGGTAGAGTGCCATGGTGTCACAACTCACAGCAACTTCCAACTCTTGGGCTTAAGTGATTCTCCTGCCTTAGCCTCCCAAGTAGCTGGGACTACAGGTGCCCACCACAATGCCTGGCTATTTTTTTGTTTCAGTTGTCTTTGTTGTTTAGCTGGCCCAGGCCAGTTTTGATCCTGCCAACCTTAGTGCATGTGGCTGGTGTGGTAATCTCTGTGCTACAGGCAACAAGCCTTTCTTACTTACTTTATGCATGGTAGTTCTATTACTTCTTGAGAATGGGATATTGAAGTCTCCAACTATTCTTGTAGATCTATTTCTTTCTCTAATTTTGTCAATTTTTGTTTCATATTTGATAGTCTGTTATTGGTTGTGAAAATGTTCTTATTTATGTTATCTTCCTATATAAAAATTTTATGAATATGTAATTTTTTGTCTCTTATAAGGTTTTTTGATTTAGTCAATTTTGTCTGATCTTAGTATAGCCACTATTACTCTCTTTAGGTTACTATCTGCATGTAATCACCTTTTACATCCTTCACTTTCAGCCTGTTCGTGTCTTTGGATTAAAAATGAGCCTTTGCAGACAGCATATAGTTGGATCATTTAAAAAATCCATTTTGCCAATTACTGTCTTGATTGGATACTTTAATCCATTTACATTTAAAGTAATTTCTAAAAAGGAAGGAATTATTTCTACCATTTTGCTAGTTGTTTTCTATATGCCTTGTAAGTCTTTTCTACCTCTTTTGTTCCTCATTACCTGCTTTCCTTTTTTCTTTTTATAATAAAACATGCAAATCCCTTTATCATTTTCTATTTGTGTATTTTTTTGACTTTTTTGTGGCTATCATGGGCATTATGTTTAATATCCTAAAGTTATAACACTGTAATTTAAATTGTAGAGAGAGTTCTCGTTACCTTCTCATGGTCCCATCCATCTCATAATTTTATCCTTTAAGTCCCAGCTCATTTGGCAGCTTTAAACTCTCTTCTGTCTCCTCAACCCACAAAAACTTCTGCTTTTTGCTAGGACATTGTTTCCCTGTACTGAGAAGTAGAAAATGCCATTATGGAAAATGTAGGGATATTTGTGGAATGCATATCATGTACTTCTCTCAACCCCAGTGTTCTCTTGTCCTTGACTGATCTCCAAGGTCTTTGCATAGCTGATTATGCATTTTTATCTAGATTTTAACAGTTGTCAGTGAAAGAATTAACTCTACGAAGCATTCCATCATGGCTAGAGTCAGAAGTCTCCTCCCTTTCAGAATTTAAAGCACTATAATATGTTGATGATAAAATTTCCTCAAATTGGTCAGATGGGAGTCTCTTCAAGCTAGTTCTAGAGAACTTTTGGCATGTCTCCAGCAGTTTTGAATGGTTCTTTACTTTCTGGAACAAATAATTTTTACTTTCTTGCTCCACACTTATTATAAGCTTCTAAGTCAGTTTAGTGGAGACAGATAAAAATTAAATAGTTAAAAATTATTACATACCCATACTTCTATTCATCCCAATACCTTGAGATTCTTCTCCTCCTCCATTCTACTTTTGCATTCTCTTTCTCCCACAAAAAACCCTGGATTTCAAAAACATCCATATATTTACTCTTTTCTCCAATCTGGAAACGCACAAAAAATAGTTGAAGAATTGCAGCCCTACATTCATTACCAATAACAAACAAACTTTACAATAAAGTTCAGGAATTCTTTAGGTTCTTCTTATCCTATACAGACAGATGAATGTGTTTAAAAATACTTGGATTAATTATTATTTTCTTATATGTAGTTGTTATCAAACTGATAAACAGTTACAGCCATTTGTTTTTGTTGCACTCAATTTCAGGGTTTTTCCTAAAATCTTATTGCTTGTATTTAATTTTATGAATGTATAACATATTAACATGGTTCAAAAGTCAGAATAGCTTAAAAAGATATATTCAAAGAAATCTATTTCCTTCCCTTTCTCTTTCTATGAGTGAAGGTGAGAATTTACATATATGTATTTAATTTTTATACTCTTAGAGTTAACCAATTCTATTGGTTTCTGTTTTATTCTATTTCTTTTTGCAGATATTTATAATTTTCTCCATTTGTTTTTAAAATTAGGTGGTATCTTTGCTGGAATCAATTTTGATGAATTGTACTTTCCTAGAAAACTATCTATTTTAAGTTTTTACACTTAGTTGCATAAAGTTGTGCAAAGCTGTCTATTACAATTTTTGAAAATTACTTTTCAACATGTATTAACTTCTTATTTTGCATATATTTGCTTTATCATTTTTTTCTTGACAACCAAAGCCTTGTCTATTTTGTTAATTTTTCAATGAATCATAATTTTGAGGTATTAATTAGTTCTATGGCTTTTCTGTGTTCTACCTCATTAATTTCTTTTTGCTTTTTCTAAATTGAGGCACAATTCACATAACGTATAATTAAACGTTTCAAAGTACTATTTAGTGGTATTTAGTGTATTCATAATGCTGTGCAACCACCACTCTCCTTAGTTTCAAGAATATTTTCATCATCCTGTAAAACACTCTGTACCATTAAGTAATTATTGCTCATTCCTCCCTGGTCCTGTCCCCTGGTACCCACTAAGCTGCCTTCCATCTCTATGAATGCCTATTCTTGACATATCATATAAAAGAAATCATACAATACGTGACCTTTTGTGTCTGGCTACCTTCAATTAGCATCATGTTTTTGAGGTTTTTTTTTTTTTTTTTTTTTTTGAGACAGAGCCTCAAGCTGTCACCCTGGATAGAGTGCAGTGGCATCACAGCTCACAGCAACCTCCAATTCCTGGGCTCAAGCGAGTCTCCTGCCTCCACCTCCCAAGTAGCTGAGACTGCAGGGGACCGCCACAATGCCTGGCTGTTTTATGGTTGCAGCCACCATTGTTGTTTGGCAGGCCTGGGGGCTGGATTTGAACCCGCCAGGTCAGGTGTACATGGCTGGCACCTTAGCCCGTTGAGCCACAGGCGCCGAGCCTTGAGGTATGTTTAAGGCATAGCATGTATCAATACTTTGTTCCTTTGTATGGCTAAATGATGTTTCATAGAATAGATAGTCCACATTTTGTTTATCCATTGTTCATTGATGGCATTCGAGTTGTTTCTATCTTTTAGCTATTAGGAATAATTCATGTACAAGTCTCTGTGTGGATATATGTTTTTATTTCGGGGGGGAATATTGTCCTAGGAGTGGAATTGTTGGGCCATATGGTAGTTTTTGTTTAACTTTTTGAGGAACTGCCAGTTTCCCCAAAGTGGCCGTGTCATTTTGCCTTCCTACTACTTTTATCTCCATTATTTCTTTACTGTGCATTCTTTTGGTTTACTTTGTTGTTAACATCCTAGTTTTTTTTTTTTAATAATTTTATTGAATCATAATTATGTACATTGGTGCAATCACAGGGCAC
>CAUYON010196022.1:0-31549 GCA_963573935.1 Arctocebus calabarensis
CTAGTAGCTGGGACTACAGGCGCCCGCCACAGCGCCCGGCTATTTTTTTGTTTTGCAGTTCGGCCGAGGCCGGGCTTGAACCCGCCACCTTCGGTATATGGGGCCGGCGCCCTGCTCGCTGAGCCACAGGAGCCGCCCAAGCCTGGGACATTTCTTGACCGTGGCGCTCTAAAGTTTCCCAGCTTAAAAAATATGCCTAGGGGTTTCTATAGAGCTAAACCTGTGAGCTGTTATTTCTTCCGGCTTATTTGAGTTGCGAGGGAAAGAAACTCATGTAAGCTAAGTTAAACAAAAGAGGACATGTATTGCGTCATGTCTCTGAGAAGCCCAGAGTAAGACTGGCTTCAAGCATGGCCATATCTGGGGCTTGAAAATGTCAGGAGCTGGGACTCCCTCACCACCTGTCTGCTTCTTGGCACCTTTCACTCATGGAGACAGTAATTCTAGTCACATTTCAGGGACATCTACCAAAAAAAGAGCTCCTCTTTTCACAAGTCCCAGGATTGGTTCCAGCTGACCCACTTGGGTCACTTCCATCCCTAAAACCAATTGCAGTGGCCAGGGGTTGCAGCACTTTGGCAGGCCAGGGTTACACACCCACCCCTGCCCTGGTGTGAACACCGTCTCCCCCAAACCATGTGGGTGGGCCAAGGCTGGTAGTACCACCAGAGCAGAGCACATGGGTGCTGGGGAAAGCAAGAGCAGGCACCCGTGGTATAGTCCACAGGGTCTTCCGCCTCCACTTTGTATGGAATTGCTGAGCATCCTGGGAATCCCAGAGAGGATAGAAATCTTTGATGATAGAAATCCTTCTATGCAATTCAGCCTCCCCGTGCTTCAGGGCTCCTAGGACTAACTGCACTTAATCTGGGACCCCAGCAGTGCCTCTTTGCACCCAGAGCAAGCAGAACCTCTATGCATCTGTGGAGCTGGATCCCCCCTTCAGCCCTCCCAGCCCCACAGCCCAGCTTGCAGCTTCTGTGAATGAGGAGAACAGCTGACTCTGCTGAGCACAGGATATGTGCAACTTGAGTCAGCTCAGCCCCCACAGAGCAGGTCAGCAGGCTAAATCAATCAATAAATAAATGGCCTGTGTGTTTTCTGTCTTCCCCTGCACCAGCTGGGCAGGCCACAGAAAGCCTGTGGTGTTTTCCCAAATAGGCAGAGTCTGCACTAACATACTAACCATGGACATCAGGCCACAGCTGGCTTGGTCACTAACCTAGAAGCGGAAATGTAACCAAGCCCTCTCCTCTCCTTACCAGGCTCCCCTGGGACACATGTCCAATTTTCTCCATTTCTGTAGCCAGAGCCACTGACACTGGGGGTGGAAGCTGTTCCCTCCCTCTCTCAAGCACCCTACCTGAGTGGGACAGTGTGCCACCCTCCAGATGAGCCCAGGGAGGGACGCAGCTGGAGACTGTAAAGACTGTCCCACGGCTTCAGGGGTGGGTGAGCCCACAGAGAGCAGGGCGGAAAGCAGCCTAGTCACGTTAATGAAAACGGAAGCTTCAAGCATAGTTGCATTTAGGGGCTTTGACATCATGAATGAAGAAATGAAGATCAGTTACCAGCTACATAATGAAAATTGCTAGCCATGTCCTCGGTAGTGATTTCAGACTGAAACCATCAACTGTCAAAGTTCACCTTATCCTAACCTCTTCACCAGCGAGAAATAGTAAGAAGCCACAGAAGGTTTTAACCCCTCTGTGTGAGCAAGGTGGCGCCCACCAGGCCTTTGGAGGTTCATTTACTGAACAATGACTAATTTACTAGACAGTTACTAAATAGTCCAGGCACCATGCAAGAGATATAGGAATGAATGAGACAGACAAACCCCTGCCTTCATGGAGTTCATATTCTAGGGGAACAGACATGACATAACAGATGACTGAAGTGTATGTTGTGTTACAAAGTAATTCCTGGTATGGGGAGAGAAATGAAAAATAAAGCAGGATAAGGATGCAGGCTGTGGATCGGAATACTGTATAAGGTAGTCAAGGTCACCTCTTAAAGCACAGATTTGAGGCAAGTGAGGATGAATGTGTGACACTAAGGGATTCAGAGGGATTGGGACCTGCCCCCTTTATCTGTATGCCATTGCTGCTTGTACAGGGTCATCCAGGGCTATGTGGGGTTCTCTCGGGGGTGTGGTGGGGGCAGGTACTCAGAAATCTCTAGAAGGAATCTTCCCTCGATGGGCAAGGGCATCACATGGCAGCCCAGGAGAGTCAGCATCCCAGGACTCTTGTTGCCCTTTTCTGACCCCAATATCCTCCTGTCCCCACAGAAGAGAAGTACACAGTCATCTACCCATACACAGCCCGTGACCAGGATGAAATGAACCTGGAGAGAGGGGCCATGGTGGAGGTCATCCAGAAAAATCTGGAAGGCTGGTGGAAGATCAGGTACCTGCAGCTGCCTCCAGTGACCGCTGGGCACGTGTGGGGTCATGTGGGTACTGGCTTCACAGAGGTCTGTAAGTGATTGCTTATGGCTGAAGTTTCTGCTGGAACCACAAAGGGACGCTTCTCTGTGTGGTTTGGCCTCCCTCCCTATCCGTAGCCTTCCCTAAAAGTCCATAATAAGCAAAACCTTCTCTAAACACACCCAGTCACAGATAGCAGCGGCCCTGTTAAGCATCTGCACCTCCAGATGTTTCTCGTAATGATTAACTGGAGATCAGGAGTGAGTGATTGCCATGTGAGTGATTGCCCTCTCCGCCCCACTGAGACCAAGATGGTGCACAGACCTCACGGGGCTGTGATTCATCCTGGGGCAGATAATTTACTTTGTCTCTCAGAGTGCAGTAGTAGAAGCAGGAGACCGCGTGTCAAACACTTTTTCACAGCTTTCACCTGTCAGTGCACTCAGAACCTCATAGGCAGGTGGGGTAATCAGCTCATCTCACCTTGCTGGACTTGCCCAGTTTTAGCAGTGAAAATTCTAGGAACCCGCCCTTGGTCACTCCAGTAGGCAGGCTGTGATGGCAGGAGATTAGGGCAAGAGGGGAAAACAGAGTCCCTGCAACCTAGTGTCTGCGCTATAATGCGTGGTGGGATGTTAGGGCCACTCACAAGAGGCCCAGCGTATGCTGCTGCATTCGTTCACTGATTCATTCAGTGATCACACACTGAGAATCTGTTGCGGGGCAAGAACCATCCTGGGAACTGAGCAGTTGACAGTGAGCGAGACACAGTAGTTCACACCACCAAGCACAGAAGGCAGAGTAATGAACAGGGACAGAGCGGGGGTCAGCAGTGTGCTAGAGAGACTCAGGAGGACTTCAGAGCACAGGGGAGCAGCTGCTCAGAGTCAGGAAGGCTTCCTGAGCGAGGGATCTCAGAACTGAAATGTGAAACAGTGATGGTAATGATAGCTAATGTATATTGAGTAGGATGTCATCTTGCTAAATAATAAGTTATCCTAAAATTTGGTGGCTCTGGAATTCAGGAGTGGCTTAATTGAACTCAGGGTTTCTCATGAGGTTGTAGTTAGGCTGTGAGGGAGGGGTGCAGTTACCTGAAGGTTTGACTGAAAATAGCTGGAAAACAACAGAGCCAGGATTTGAGCCTTACCTTTCTCACCCCGAGCCCCCTTAACCCTGCATATTGCCTCTCTGCTTAGGGCTTTGTGTCTCCAAGTGATGAACTGTCTCCTGCTGGCTGGATTGTATATAACTTGACATTTTCTAATTGGGACGTTCCCTGTCAAAGGGTTTTTTAAGACTAATAGACACAAAACTGTACAGGATCCTACTTCCTTATTAATTTGCTTCCAGGCAAAGGAGACCATTTTTTTGTTGGAACCCAGTGCTGTTTAGGTCTTATAGTGATTCTGGACAAGAGGTTTGGCCCTGCTTTGTGCCATTTTCACTCCCTGGGGGTCTGTTCAGCTTTCCCCAAAGGTGTTTTGTGGATGCTGGTTAGTGTTTAACAACCGGATTTATAAGGGAAAATACTCTGAGTTATAGTGTGTGCCAGTTGCCATGCTGCAAATATTCCCACCCCATGTGATTTCTCCCTATCGGTGTGATATTGCTGAGTGTGGACTTTGGCAGAGATCTGCACATTGGCTCTCACGAGCGGGTGTGACCTGGCTCTAGCACACCTCTGGTCCAGATCAACCCCTCTGGTCATTGCTGTTAAACTGAATTATGTCATGCAGAGAAGCAAGTGATTGTTAAACTCCTTGAATTCCCTTTCGGGGAACAATGAGCGGTCCTGTCAGGGTCATCATCAAACCCTGGATCCAAACGTCATTCCCACCCCAAAAGGTGTTTAATCTACATCAATTGTCCCCAGCCTTTTTGGCACCAGGAACTGGTTTCATCGAAGACAATTTTTGCACAGACCAAGGGTGGGGGATGGTTTTGGGATGATTCAAACACCTTACATTTTTGGGATGATTCAAGCACCTTACATTTATTGTGCACTTTATTTCTATTACTATTACACTGTAATATATAAAGAAATGATCACACAATTTACCATAATGCAGAATCAGTGGAAGCTCTGAGCTTGTTTTCCCACATATAGATAGTCCCAGTGTCTCATCACTGCCTCAGCTCCACCTCACATCATCAGGCATTAAGTTCTTATAAGAAGCACACAGCCTAGATCCTGCACACACATGGTGTACACTAGTTTGCACTCCTGTGAGAATCTAATGCTGCCGCTGCTCTGACAGGAGCTGAAGCTCGAGTGGTGATATGAGTGATGGGGAGTGGCTGTAAATACACATGAAGCTTTGCTCACTCACCCACCACTCACCTCCAGCTGTGTGGCCTGGTTCCCAAAAGGCCACAGACCACTACCAGTCTATGGTCTGGGGCTCAGGGACTGCACAGCTATATGGTAACCAATGTGTCTGTGGCAGGATATGCAGGGAGCTGGGACTGCTGGGAAGAGACAGCTGAGCACAGACTGGAGCCCAACTAACTGTATGGGTCTTGGTGGTTGCTGTGAGGAAGGCAAACAGAGGCCAGCTTGGAAAGACCTGGAAGGCCAAGATGAGGCCTTTGGCTTCACCAGGGAGCAGTGAGCAGAGTGCTGGCCTCTGGCCCTGGGCCATCATAACCCATCACTCCTTCCTTCAGAGACTTGATGTGTGGTTTGCGTAGGAGCAGAGCTTCTGCCTATGGGCCTGGCAGACCAGTTTGACATCTTTCCTCTTCCTTGCAGGTACCAGGGCAAAGAAGGCTGGGCTCCTGCCTCCTACCTAAAGAAGAATAGTGGGGAGCCTTTACCCCCCAAACTGGGCCCTGGCTCACCTGCACACTCTGGTGCCCTTGACTTGGATGGCATTGCCCGGCCGCAGAATGCAATGGGCAGGGAGAGGGAGCTGCTCAACAACCAGAGGGACATCCGATTTGAAGGCCGGCCAGTGCCTGATGGCGACCTCAGGCAGAGTGAGTGCTGCCCACCCAGACTTCCAATGCCTAAGGGCCTGCTATGCACAGAGCTCTATGCTCGAGGCTTCTTACCTATTGTCCTTCATTCTTGCAGCAGCCCTGCTGCCACCATCCTGGTAATGAGAAAACAGAGGCTCAGAAGCTGGTAGCTTGGTCAACTAGTGAGTGGCAGAATCTGAGTTGAGAAGCATTGCTTTCCTACCCTAGCTGTGTTTCTCCACTATCAAGCACTTGCTATGTGCCAGCAGTCTTCTAATTAGGCTCGTGGCTACTCCCAGCCACCCTCAAGGGACTTATTATTATTATTATTTGAGACAGAGCCTCAAGCTGTTGCCCTGGATAGAGTGCTGTGGCATCACAGCTCATAGCAACCTCCAACTCTTGGGCTTAAGCGAGTCTCTTGCCTCAGTCTTCCAAGTATCTGGGCTCCCAAATAGCCACAACACCTGGCTATTTTTTGATTATAATTATCCTTGTTGTTTGGCAGGCCCAGGCTGGATTTGAACCGGCCAGCTCTGGTGTATGTGGCTGACACCTTAGCTGCTTGAACTACGGGCGCTGAGCCAGACTTATTATTTTTGTTTTACTGCAAAGGAGTCAGAGAAATTAGATGTGTCCAGCACCACCCAAGTAGTGAATGGTAGGGCTGGAACTTGAACACAGGTTGTGCTGTACGCTCTCCACTTCTGTGGAGGTCCTCACTCTGAGCAAGAGGAGGAAATACCCTGTGTTGGGCTTAATCCAACAACAATGCTTCTCCTATCTTGCTTCTCAGTTTCCTCATAAATAGTTTACTGTTTATTGTTCCCAGCACACTTCTGAGATTGGAGCGCATTTTGTCTGCATTGTACCCAGGACTCTGGCCACAGGTACAGTACCTGTGATCCCATCCTGGTCATGCAGGGCAGGTGGAATATATCTATTGAGAAAGGAGTTTCCCTCACCAGTAGAGATGAGGTCACTGCCCCTAGCTGAGCTTCTCTCAGCCCTTTTTGCCAAGCTATGTACTCTCTGTTCAGCTGCTCTGAGAAAATACTGATCACATTTTCTCATGTGCCATGGCAGGGGTCTTGGCCAACCTTGACTTTCTATAATTCTAATCTATCATGGCCAAGAGCATAAATGGATTCCCACTGGTCCTACAGGAACAAATAAAAATCAGCAACCCCTAGTCTTTGTTAGAATGTAGGTTAAGATGTTAAAACCAAGATCCTCCCCCCATAAATATATATACCCAAAGAGAGTGGCTAAAATGATCTAGGTATTTATTTCTTACAAAATAGTCTATGTATATGTCCAGGCCCAATATGACAGCTCCATGCAGTCAAGAGTCTTCTTATGCTACATCTATCCTGTATTGCCCCTATCCACCTGGTCCAGGAGGCTTGCCTCTAGTCCAGCCAGTGAAAAAGCAGGCAGGGAGAAGTGAACACAAATCAAAAGCTATACAGTTCCACTCTCTCACGTCACGTTGGCCAGAACTTGGTCACATGGCAACACCTAGCTGCAAGGGAGTCTGGGAAATGTAGTTTTTATACATGCAGCCTAGTATCTTGGCTAAAATTCTGTTGTCATTTATTCTAACAGAAGACAGGGAAAAGGGAGTTTGAGGGATTAGCCATCTCCTTCAAACCCACCTACCAAACTGCCCCTGTGTATGGAAGCATGCTGAACCCAGGAGGAAGCATTCTGGCAACCCAGGAGGTTACTTCCTCAACATTCTGCCTTTAGCCAGGGACTTTGTACTACTGCAGAGTCATTTTTCTCCTGATTCCGACACCCAGAGGTACAGCAGCCCAACTCCAGAGTATAAACCCCTAAAGTCATTAGCCCAAGTGAGTTGCTTCAGTTTATTCAGTATTGTTTAGTTTGGGTTTGTTCTTGAGCACAAAGCCAGGCATGTAACATTTATTGCATGCCTGCTACGTGCCAATAGCCTCACAGATGTTTCCTGCACTGCTCCCCCTAGGAGGCATGCATTATGCCCATTTTACAGGTGAGGGCCTTACACTCAAAGATTCAGATAATCTGTACAAAGCCTGCAACCAGCCAGCCTTGGAGCTGAGTAGGAACCCATCTCTGTGTTTTCCTGAAGCCTACACTTCTTGGCATTCCTGGGAAGTTTTCCATTGCTTGAGAACTCAGTACCATCCTCTTTCATTCCCATGTAGAAAGGATCAGGAAAAGCCATGTCGAGAGAGTTTGCTGAGCCAAGCACGAGCAGTTCCTTCTTGCTCAGGCTCCTCTTGCAGGGAGGGTACCAATAGCATGTTAATTCCCTTATTTTTCCCGGTGTCCAACTTAGAAATTTATCTGTGGAACTCTGCACGTGAGTGAAATAAGCTCTTATTTCTTCATAGGATCACCAAAAATGAGGCAGAGACCCCCTCCTCGCCGGGATATGACCATTGTAAGTGGATCCTTTCTAATGGGGAGCCAGCCTCTGGCCTGAGGAGAGAGTGAGATGCTCTCTCTCCTACCCACACAGCAGCCTTGTGAAGCAGGCTATGTGAGTGCTAGGTCCACTAACAAGTAGAAAGACCACAGTCTAGGCAGGTGAAAATTTGCCCCTGGGTGCAGAGTGTGCCTATAACAGCTAGGCCTCAGGACCTGCTCTCGAGCCCACTTTCCTTTGTCTTAGGTCAGTCTTTTGTTTTCTCTTGCAATAGAGTCTTATTCAGTCGTCCTGGGTAGAATGCCATGATGTCATGACAGCTCACAGCAAACTCAAACTCTTGAGCTCAAGAGCTCTTCTTCCCTCAGCCTCCTGAGAAACTAGGACTACAGGCACCTGCCACAACGCCGAGCTTGTTTTTCTATTTTTTTTCTTACTCTTGCCCAGGCTACTCTTGAACTCCTGAGCTCAAGCGATCCACCTGCCTCGGCCTCCCAGAGTGCTAGGATTTATACACGTGAGCCACTGTGCCCGACCTTAGATCAGTCTTCTCCACTAAGGCAACTTGAGGCCTAGGCTTGGATGAGGCACAAATATCATTTGTGGTGCCGTTCCAATATTCTTCTATATTCCATTTGTTAATTTTCTAGGGACCTATTTAGCCAGTACTTGGAAAAGTAAGCTTTTTGTTTATTTTTTAATGTCTGCCATTTGTTGAACACCTGCTGGGTGCTGTGCAGTACACTGGGTGCTTGACTGCATTAACTTAATATCTGCAGCAACCCCACCAGGTAGATACTGTTATTATGCCCATTCTTCAGGAGATAAAACTGAGGCTTCAAAAGGGAAGATAATTTTCCTCCGGTTGCAGTAAGGTCCCTTTACTCCAGAGTGTCAGGGGCTCCACCAGACACTGTAACTGCAGTCAGGAGGTTAGTTCTGTTAATATTTCCAACCCAGATGGGTCTGACATGCAGACCTATGTTCTTAGCACAACATAGGTCTTGCTGCCTCTTATTTCACAGAATGTTGTCTTGCCCTAGATTGTCATTGTAGCCAGGTGTCCCATGTTTCATCTTGTGGCTCTAAAGTTCAAGGTCTAGTGTGATCTCATCTAGGAGATGACAGTCTGCATGTCCTCTTTGTTTTATCCCTTAGAATCCAGGTGGTTCTGTAGCATCCACCCCCTTGGGGCAGTTGTGTGCTCCAGTCCTCTAGTCCACCCTGCTCCCACATGGCAGTAATGCACTTAGAGCCTTGGAGTTACCCCTGTGTTAATCCTACCAGCCTCGCGGTGTCAACCTCCCGAAGCCTCCCATCCCACCCCAAGTGGAGGAAGAGTATTATACCATTGCTGAATTCCAGACGACCATCCCAGATGGCATCAGCTTCCAGGCAGGCCTGAAGGTTGAGGTGAGTGGCTCTGGTCTTCTTTATTGCCTGTTTGGGATTCTTGATTCCAGGCATCTCCTTCTAATTCTCTCCTCTTGTCTCCTCCTTTTTTGAGGACGGAGGGGAGTTAACAGCTTTATTGAGACATAATTTACATATCATACAGTTTACCAGTTTGAAGTATAAAATTCAGTGGTTAATTATAGTCACAGAATTGTGCAGCACCACCTAATTGTAGAACAAAAAGAAACCCCTTGTCCATTAGCAGTCATTCTCCATTTCCCTTCACCCCCTCCCAACCAGCCCTGGGCAACCACTAATTGACTTTCTGTCTCTGTAGACTTCCATATTTCGGACATTTCATGTAAATGGAATTCCCTTTTTTATTACCTCCCACTTCACTTCTTACTTCTCTTTTTCTTCCACCTCCTTCTGCTTGCCTGCTCTGAAAAGCCAACATAAGTCCTTTCTCTTTTTGCAATTCTCTTTCCTTTACTTTCTTCCTCTGATTTTCGAGGCCCTCCATACCTTAATTGGGAGACAGAAGTTTAATTTATTCATCTCTGCAACAAATACAATACTCCTGGAGCATCTGCTGTGGATCTCTGTGCCAGGTGCTTTTCTAGACTCTGAAGAGTTGTCTTCACCTTCCTCTTCCATCCAAAGGACACAGTTCCAATGCACAGCACAGGATGCTATCTGACAGCCCAGGACAAGGAGGCACCATCAACCCATCTCTTCAAGCATCCCACTTTGGGGCCTTTTCTTTCTTTCCTTCCTTTGTTCTTCCTTCCTTCCTTCCTTTTCCTTTACTCTGACTCACCAGTGGCTCCATCAGACACTATATCTGGCCCAGGCATTTCTATACACCGTGGTCAAGAGGTTAGTTCTGCGTTCTCTGGCTACTGGGTCCTAAGACCCCATAGAATCTCCTGGCCTCTGCTTCCACAGGCATTGAAGCATCTCGATGTTTCACTAGAAAGAATCCTTTTGTACTTTTAGTATTATTTGAGTCAAGGGCAAGAGGGATGGGATTTGGCAAAATTTTGAATTGTATTGTAAGCTATTATAGAAAAATCTGCACCTTCTTACTCATTATTGTGCACACATGTTGAGTGCCTCATACATAACAATGGAAGGAAAACTTAAGATATCATCTCAACAGGACAGGGTAGAAATTGGGTTTCTGTTTTTCTTTTTGTTTTTTTTTTTTTTTGAGACAGAGCCTCAAGCTGTCACTCTGGATTGAGTGCAGTGGCATCATAGCTCACAGCAGCCTCCAACTGCTGAGCTCAAGTGATTCTCCTTGCCTCCACCTCCCACGTAGCTGGGACTACAGGCGCCCGCCACAACGCCCGGCCATTTTTTGGTTGCAGCCGTCATTGTTGTTTGGCGGGCCCGGGCTGGATTCGAACCCGCCATCTCAGGTGTACGTGGCTGGCGCCTTAGCCTGTTGAGCCACAGGCACCGAGCCTGGGTTTCTGTTTTGTTTTAAGCGTGAAGAAGCAGAACTGACTGTGGGACACACAGATGGAGCCATTGATAGGGGTTTGGATATGTGTGTCTGAATTCAAAGTGTGCTTTGGAGTCAGGAGCCTATTGGTGGTAAATCGAGGCTGTATATGAATTAGCAAGGCAGGGTGAGAGGATAAGAGGGCTGAGGAGGAAACTCAGGGAACACTGGCATTGATGGATGGTCAGGCAGGTGAAGAATATTCTGGAAAGTAGTAGAAAACTAGTGGCCAGTGGAGCAGTTGACGGAGGCAGCTGATGGTAGAGCCCAGGTTCTAGCTGCAGGTTTCTGTTCACTCTCTTGGCCATACTGCAGGGGCAAGATTCTCTTTCAGAGGGTGAGTCTAACTGTTTGGGAGTCTCCTGCCTCCACCTCCATAGGCCCACCTGCCACTGCTCAAGATGCCTTTCCCATCACCTTCACAAATGCTTTCTTTTCTTCCTCCTCTGATTTCGCAGAGCTCCAACTTCTATTTGGGAGCCTTTCTGTATTGGTTGGTTGGGAAGGCAGATGGGCAGGGGGCTACTTAAATGGGTGGATAGGTGGTTTGTAGTGTGTTCTCCCCAACTGGAACATAAACTCTTTGAGACCAGGGACCCTATCGGTGTTGTTTGTAATAGTATCCCCAGCACAGAGCCTGGCTTGTAGCATGTTCTTGATAAACATTAGTTGAATTAGTAAACTCAAACTATTAAGATGCAAGCCCCTGGGGACAGGAGCTATTTGAGTAAAGCCTAGCACAGAAAGATCCCAGATTGCCTACTTGCCTGTATCTAACCCCTGCTCAGCCTACAAGTCTCAGGGCAAACTCTTGTCATCTTCTGTGATTTGCGTGTTTACCAACAAAACCAAAGGAAGAACAAGAATAGCTAGCATTTACTGAGCACTGGTTAGGTGCCAGGCACTGTACTAACATGCAGTATTTTCACACATAGTCTCTTGCTTAATTATTTAACCATTTACTCATGTGAGATGGGAATGTTATCCCCGTTTGTCAGATGAGGGAGCTGTGGCTCAGTAAAGTTTAAAGTACTGTCTCTATGACATACAGCTAAAAGGATTTGAACCCATGTGTCTATCTCCAGATTTGTATCAGAGAGTTTAACAGCCTGTCATTATTTATATACCTGATATTAGAGAACTTCCAAAGGGTGGGGACCATATCAGTTTTTCACTCCTACCAGCTAGCCCAGTTCTTGGCATATGGAAAGTTTACAATAAAAATTGTTGAATAAATGAAAAATCTTTCTCTCCACTGTTGTCTGGCTTGACCTGTCGAACGCAAAGGAGTCTTTTCTTCATTCTTGCTAATAGCCCTGGCCTTGAGGCTAGTCTTAAAGGACTAAGCAAGATGCTTAGTCAATTACTATATGAATCAGTGTTTGGATACATGAAGGAATGAGTGAGTGAATGATTACTGAGTCAGTGCATGAGTGTAGCATGTTTCCTAAGGGTACAGTTTCGCCTTCAGCTCTGAAGAATAAAGGACAGGAAGTGACACTTCCTTCATCTCTCCTTCCCCTCAAGTCCCAGAGATGCTTCCTAGTGAACTTGGGGAAAGGTGGCTTCCTGGAAGGTGCATCCTGGTCCCTCACCACCATTGGTTCTGGCCAGACCTCTCTAGAAACTTCTCCTTGAGCCAAGTCTCCTTCAATCTGTTGAAGGAGGGCTGTCTGCAAGGGTTTTTAAAGACACTGGACTGAAATCTCACAAACTAATTTTCATAAAATGCAAATCCCCAGTCATACAGAGAAACCGAGGGGAAGCAGAAACATCTCAAGGCTTTGTCATTGCTCTTTTTCTCTGTTTCTTTTTTTTAAGCCATTCCGATCTTTCCAACTTTATATCCACAGAGAGAACTCACAAGGCGTTTTGCTTGTGCTTCAAAAAATAATTCTCTAGCCAGTTCCCTCACTTGGCTGCTGTAAAGCACAGGCATGCTAATCTGGCATGAAACATATGCCTGTTTCTTAACATCTTTCTTTGATCAAGGGTTGTTTCTCCCACTATTAGGCCTTATTTCTACTGCTTTCCTCTGAACCCCACTGGTGAAGCTGAACTCCTCCCCACCTTTCTTAACTCTCTGTGCCATGAATGACCTTCCTTTATCTACTTCCTACCCCTCTACCTGCTTTCTCATGGAAGATATCCATTTTTTGAACTGAACTTGGCATATCAAAATCCATCTCATTCTTCAAAAATCCCTGCCTCTAGGAAGCCTTCCCTGATTTGCACTGGTTTCCCTTCCCTACCCTGTGTTAGTTTCTGTGACCCAACATGCATCTGTGTGCCCTTAATTAAGGCTAGCGAACCACTTCTGTACATAATGCTTTCTTGACAATAGAATTGTTATTTTCCCCTCTTCAATGACTGGTTGAATCTTGAATCCTAGGTTTGAACTAGTCTTCCATCAACACTTTGAATATATTGTTTCATTCTTCTCTTGCATCCGGTGTTACTAGTAAACTACTACTCTCACCCTGATTCTTATTCATAATCTATCATTTCTTTGTTCTCTCAGGAGTTCTCATTACTTTTATCTTTTTTTTTCAGTATTAACAAAGTGCTGAAATTTCACTAATGTGTAACTAGGTGCGAGTTTATTTTTATCCAGCTTAGCGTGGGCTGGATCTTTTTCATCTAAGGACTCAGGAGGTCTTCCTAGAACATTTTCTACTTTTATTTCTTTAAATATTGACTCTCTTCAATCTTTTTAGTCTTTTCCTTTGGAACTGTCATTTAATAGATATGAGAACTTCTGGTTGTATTTTCCATGTTTCTTAACTTTTCTTTCATGTTTTCCATCTTCATCCCTTTGTGCTGCATTTTTGGAACATTCTGCTTGATCTTTTAGCTCTTCAACAGTTGAGTCTATTGCTTGTCTTAGTCCAACAATTTTAATTTTCATTTCCAACAGCTCCTACTGATTCATTGTCATAGTCACCTACTCTTGTTTCAACTACTCTTTCATGTCGTGAATTGGATGCCCTTGTGCTTCTCTCTAAGGATGTCTAAGGTCCTGTTTCTGTTAACTCTTTCTTGTCAATTATAAATTCTTTATAGTAGTATTGGTATTTTTTTCAGTTCTTTTCATGGTATCAATATTTGCCTTGGCCTGCACAAGAAGAGATAGCAGACAGTCAAACAGCCCTGTTGGGAGCACACACACAGAGCTGATGGGTATCTGTACCAGAGCAGGCCTTCTGAGCCAGACACCAAGCAGTGTCATGGCTGTCTGACTCAGCCTTTCACATTCACTGTTTCTACCTGTAATCAGTTTCCTTCTTTATTCCACCTGTTTTAAAGACTGGGCTAGGGTGGTGCCCATAGCTCAGTGGGTAAGGGCACCAGCCACATACACCAAGGCTGGTGGGTTCCAACCCGGCCCAGGTCTGCTAAAACAACAATGACAACTGCAACAAAAAAAACAGCCAGGCATTGTGGCGGGTGCCTATAGTTCCAGCTACTTGGGAGGCTGAGGCATGAAAATCGCTTAAGCCCAAGTGTCTGAGGTTGCTGTGAGCTGTGACTCCCCAGCACTCTACACAGGGTGACAGCTTGAGACTCAGTCTCCAAAAAAAAAAAAAAAAAAGAATAGGCTAAAGGCCATAGAGAACGGTCAGCTAGCCTGGCCACTTCTGCCATGTTATCCCAGTTAATCCTGTCATTTGCTCCTGGCCCTCCCTCAGCCCCGTGTTCTACCATCTTGACGTCTCCCACGCTCTGCAGCAGAGCCCCCCACAGCACCTCACAGAAGACTGCAGCCTCCTTCCATCAATGATTCCTCACAACGTTTCTGACCTACTGACCTCTCCCCTTCTTCCTATGCTTGGTTTGGGGGTTCATTTATTTCTTTTCCTGGATTTGTTGCACAAAGGGAAACTGCTGTTCATTCCATCTCCCATCTCAAAACCAGAAGTCCAACTTGCATGTTATAAAGGGGTTTCTTTCCCAGAGAGCTGAAAAACGTTATTATACCTTTAAGACAATAGTCTTTAACAGTAAGTTTCCAGCATTTTCAACACACACCATTGTCTGAGCATGCTGATAAACTGAACATTTGCCGATAAACACCACCACTGCCTGGCTCGGAATGCTCACGAGTCTACCAAGGACCGCTCAGGGTGCCTGGGCGATGCTCTGAAGCTGAGTGCTGATGCGTTAAGCAGGGACTCAGTGGATCTCTCATGTTTTCAGGAGGGAGTGGAGAGTCTGTCTCTGGGCCCTCTTTACCCTGCTACCAGAATCATTCCCCCTTTTTGGTTTCTGGCCTTTATTCTCTATTTTTTGCCAAAGTTGATCCAATAACTAGTTCACAAACCCAACATTCTTTTCCAGGAAGCAGATAGAACCCATTCTTGAAACTTCTCTGCTTTATTGTCCCATGATGTCAACATAAGTTCTGCCAGTGGTAACAGAAGGGACTTAAGTAGGAAATAGTTACCACTGAAGTTTTGGGCTTAATCAGGTGTACCTTTCTTGGGATAAGAAACCCACATGCTCTGTTTTCATCTTCCCCAGTTTTGCTTCCTGGTTCGTTTCAATGTCATATTAGCTTTCAAAAGTCATTAATGGAACTGCAGGATTCTAACATTTGGGCTACAAGGAACAGATTAGTTCCTTGTCTAGGCTGTTTGTCTTCAAGACATGTTTTACCGATGATGATGATGATGATGAAGTACTAGTAGTAGTAATAGAAGAAGGTGCCTCCCTGTGCCAGGTGCCTTAGCTTGTTAACTGATCTTCACAGAAGCCCCCAGAGGTCAATTTCATCAACCCATTTTACAGATGAGGTTCCTGAGACTCAGACGGGTTAGGTAACTTGATTACCTTAGGTGATCCAGGGTTACACCGCTAGTAAGTGGTGGAGCTGATATTTGAACCCCGGTCTCTGGTTTTAAAACCCAGGCTCTCTTCTTTCCCCTCATTCTTGTAATCCTTCATTTGCTTTTATTTATAGTAGGCCCTAGTAAATGAAAACTTCCATTAGTTATGACGATGAAGAACCCAAATGTTCAGGGCCTCTGCCACCATTCTTTGCAAGGAGTGTAAGCGTAATAGATCTCATTGATACATCTAATATTGATTACTGTCCTTTAGCACTGTCGAATTCATGGATGTGAATGAACTACGCCTGCATGGCCTTTCATTGTTGCCAGAGCCAGGTGATGATGAACAGGATCTGTGGCTGCAATCTCACTCCAAGCAGGACCACAGAGTGCCCACACCCTACACTGCACCATCAGCAATTTCTCACCCTGACACAGTCCCTCTCCAAGCAGGGTTGGATGGTGGTAAAACCTCAAGCTCTAAAACCCAGCCCCTGCCTTTGACTCTCCTCCATCACTGATATTCTACAAGACCCCTTTGAGTTCCTTAGCTCTACTGAGACTCCATTCGGCATATATAAGAAGAGATGACAATTCCCATCTCACAGGGCATTGTGAACATTCATCAGCTCTCCTAAAAGCTGACCAGAGAACTGCAGTATATTAATCTGCTCAGCTTGCCATAACAAAATACCACAGACTAGGCAGCTTAAATAAGAGTGGCTTATTGACTCACCGTTCTGAAAGCTAGAAGTCCAAGATCAAGGTGTCAGCAGCTTTAGTTTCTGTGTCCTCTCTCCTTAGTTTCCAGATGGGTTCTCACCTGGTTGTCCCTTGGTCTTTGTGTTTTCTAATCTCTTCTTATTCACCTTTGTGAATTCTGCCATCCAATACTGGACCAAAAAGAAATAGGAAACATAAATAACCGACCATCCCGTTCAGCAGGTGTGTACCAGAGGGAGCTGCCAATGAGATGAAAGTCTGCTCCACTGTGCCAGCTCAGTTCCTTGTGTGTAAACTTGACCATCCCTTCCAGCCGCTTGTAATTCCGGTGTTTAAAGATAAGCATTTTTCATCTGCTATGGCCTCTATAAACACTAGTAGCTACTGAGCCTGGTGTTCAACCAAGAAGCCAGAATCTAGGGTAATTTTGGCGTTTGTCATGTACTTTAGAATTGTAGCAGAGCCTGCAGCATCCCCCTGAGTTGATCTGCAGCTGCACACAAGTTTCTGGCAAGTTGATAGCCCCCTACCTCCCAAAAGGGAAGGGGAGCCAACAGATAAATGCCCTCGCCCCCAGAGGGACCATTCTGAGGCACCGTGTGATCTCCCAAAGGGTCTCTGGCAGGTTGAGCCCCAGTGGCCAAGCACGATAACTCATTCATAATTGGCCTCTCCCCTTCTCACACTCACCACTTCTATGTGTACTTGCTGGCATCACCTATCCAGTCAAGTCCCTGCACCCAAGTCCATGTCTCAGGGACTCCTTTGGGGGGAACTGGAAACTTGGCAAGTGCCCACCCCATGTCAGATGTTCTTGGTGCCCAGTAGTCTCCACAGATGAGCCTCATAGACTTTGTAGGAGAATCTGAAGACTACAAAGCGCCAACTTATAGAGTTCCAGTTACACATGAGTTTTCCCGGCCATTCTGCTCGCTGGTCCTGGCATCATACCTCCTAATTGCTTCCGTGTCCTCCCTTCTAGGTGATCGAGAAGAACTTGAGTGGCTGGTGGTACATTCAGATCGAAGATAAGGAAGGGTGGGCCCCGGCAACCTTTATTGACAAGTACAAGAAGACCAGCAGTGCCTCAAGGCCCAACTTTCTGGCTCCCCTGGCCAGCGAGGTGACCCAGCTCCGGCTAGGGGAAGCAGCAGCAATGGAGAACAACACAGGCATTGAAGCCACAGGCCCTTCCCGGCCCCTGCCCGATGCGCCACACAGTGCCGTGGACTCCGGAATGCCATGGTCCAAAGACTGGAAGGGTGTTAAGGACATCCCAAGGAAGGCATCTTCAGACATGTCTGCATCGGCAGGCTATGAGGAGATCTCAGACCCTGACCTGGAGGAGAAGCCCAGCCTCCCCCCGAGAAAAGAATCCATCATCAAGTCAGAAGGGGAGTTGCTGGAGAGGGAACGGCAGAGGATGGAGCAGCTCCGCAGCTCTTCCCCCAAACCTCCGGGCATGATCCTGCCCATGATTCCAGCCAAACACGTGCCCCCAGCCCGAGAGATCAGGAGGACAGAGCCCAAACCTGACAAAAGCAAACTGTTCCAGCTGAAAAATGACATGGGGCTGGAGTGTGGCCACAAGGTATTGGCCAAGGAAGTGAAGAAGCCCAACCTCCGGCCTGTCTCCAAATCCAAAGCTGACCTGCCAGAGGAGAAGCCGGAAGCCATTCCCCAGAATCCTTTCTTGAAGACCAAACCTCAGGTTAGGCCAAAACCAGCTCCCTCCCCCAGAACAGAGCCGCCTCAGGGTGAAGACCAAGTGGACATCTGCAACCTCAGGAGTAAGCTCAGGCCTGCCAAGGGCCAGGAGAAGTCCTCACTGGATGGAGAGAGCCACCAGGCTACCGGGGGCCAGGACACGGCCTTCGGCCGAAGCTTCCTCCCAGGGGAGGGGCCTGGCCGTGCCCAGGATAGGACGGGCAAACAGGATGGGCTCAGCCCAAAGGAGATGTCCTGCAGAGCCCCTCCAAGGCCAGCAAAGACCACAGATCCTGTGCCTAAGAATGTGCCTGTCCCTCTCCAAGAGGCTCCCCAGCAGAGACCTGTGGTCCCGCCACGGAGGCCACCACCCCCCAAGAAAACCTCCTCCTCATCCAGGCCCCTGCCAGAGGTCAGAAGTCCACAGCATGAAGCCAATGACAGCAGGGCACCTCCTGCTCCAGGCCGTGCTCTGCTTGTCCCTCCAAAAGCCAAACCTTTTCTCTCCAACTCCTTAGGAGGCCAAGATGACATGCGTGTCAAAGGTGGGCTGGGGCCACGTGGGGCCAGCAAAGTCGGAGAGAGCAGGGAGAAAGCAGCTGTAGCCTCCCTTCCCAACGCCGATGGCCCGAAGGACTCTTTGTATGTGGCCGTGGCCAACTTTGAAGGCGATGAAGATACCAGCAGCTTCCAAGAGGGAACGGTATTTGAAGTCCGGGAAAAGAACAGCAGCGGCTGGTGGTTCTGCCAGGTCCTGAGCGGGGCCCCTTCCTGGGAAGGGTGGATTCCTTCCAACTATCTCAGAAAGAAGCCGTAGCCACCTCCCTTTCTGCCTAGAGGGCCTGCTGGTCCCTGCTGGCTTTACTCCCGTATTTAATATGCCTCTTAATTTATCATTCTCCACCCAGCTTCCAAGGCAGACAGACTCTGGAGTACTGTGGTTTCCTTCCCGCGGGGTCAGGAGTGAGTTGTGGGAGCCCCTGGGTCTGATCCCTCCCATCACAGCATCCCTGGAGGCTCAGAAGCCATAGACCTGGCTTTCTGTCCACCATTTGCATCCCTGCCTTAAGAGAATTCCTCCTCCTGGCCATTGGCATTGTCACCCGGCAGTCAGACCATGACTCCAAGGCCTCTAGGACGAGAGGAGAGACTTCAGAAAGGGTCTCTTGTTGTGTGGATGAGGCACACCAAGGGTGGGCCCACCCAGTCCTTGAAAACCTGCTCTCACTTCTTTATGTTTCTAAAAGCCCAGTAGCTTTATTCACTGTTTCCAAAATGCCTGGTACCAGGAAGAACTTAATCCTCTAGAAGTTAGTTTCCAGCCAGTCCCGGGGAAGGTGTCCTCTTTCCCCGGGCCTCAGACCCATGGGCCTCTGAGGTTCCACTGGATGCAGCTACCCCAGGAGTAGCCTGGACGTGCACTCAGCCACCCTGTCTCCCATCTGCTAACTTGGGGCCACAATCAGCCCTAAGGGGTGGTTTCAGCCCTGAGCATGCTACACCGTCCTTGCTGCAGGTTCCAGTCCATCCGGGCCTTTTAAAAAAGATTTCCCACTCCCCACGTGGGGCATTTCATTTTTGTCTACCTAGAGCAAGAGTTTCAAAGATTGTTTGAATAGGCCATTCACAAGCCAGGCCTCTTGTGAGTACCCCTTCACTGAGGAGCTAGCAGGTGCCAAACACTGTACTTGGCACTTTGTGTTCATGTTGGATCCTCATAATAGCCCTCCCTTGTAATATATCCATTTCATAGATGAGGAAACTTGGGCTGCATGTATCCAAGATCACAGTAACTAAGAAAAGGAGAGAAGATTTGAATCCAGGCCTGCCAGACTTCAATGCCTTTGCTCTTGCCCCTGTAAGAGGCAAGCCAGGCAGGATAAGATGGAAGCTGCTGTGTGCCAGGAACAGGTAGCCCAGTGGCTTCTTCATGGTGGAGATCAGGAGACATTTGTGGCTACCTACCCTGCATTCAACAATTGCTTCTCCATGGCAGGGGGATGCCAGGGTAGTTAGCATAGAGCCCTGTTTCCAGGCTCGTACCCACCCCGCACCAGGGGAAGGAGCTTGTGGAGCAAAGGGAACTGAGATAGTTTCATGTGCCAGCCTCGAGGCGCCCTGGTGGCTTAAGGATCAGCAGCTCAGTCTCCATCAAACTAAGCATAACATGCAGTAGCCCCGTAAGGAGACAGTGCCCCTCCTGCCACTGCTTCCTGCTCCTCTTTGGCAGTATAGAATGGCTTTCTTCTTTTTTCATGCACTCTCCCATTGTATTTTCTCCCAGGGAGAAGGGCAGGCCTTCCATTCATTTTGACAGATGTGGTTAACAGAGGCATAGAGAGACACGGCAAAGTTGTTGCAGAACCAGGTTCAGGACCCAAGGTTTCTAGCTCCCAGCTGAGCCTGCAGAAGAAGAGAAGGCAGCCCTGCCCTGTCCTGCCCTAGCAATTCCTAATGGTCATCTGCTGTATGCTTTCGGAACCACAAAGGCAGCTGTCCTGGGGATGCTCACTGTCTACCCACCGAGCCAAAGATTGTGTGCAAATAGCCCTCTTCCCCACCCTGCCACTACCACATGGGCTTTGGCTGCTTCTGCAGGAGAAAGAGCTTCCTCTCATGTCCAGTAGCATCTGTAGTCCCTTCCTCCAGTCAACCTACAAATCACATCCCCCAGAAAGACTTGGGGCAGGGCCACTTGCCCCTTAGCTTTGTGCCCAGAACTGTGGGAGCTGGTGGCAGCGAGGGGAAGAAGGGAGGCTGGGGAGGATTGCCTCCTCTTGAAAGTCCCCTCACTTGGGAGGAGGCCCCATGGCATAGTTTTCCTGAGTTTTGATCTAATTTGGTTTAGATGGCTTTTGTGAAGCGGTTATATATGATTTGACTACACTTCAAAAGACAAAACTCAGATTTTTTTTTCCTTTTTTTTTTTTTTCTGCATGTTGCCCTGGGCAGAGTGCCTTGGCATCACATAGCCCACAGCGGCAACCTGAAACTTCTGGGCTCAAGCGATCCTCTTGCCTCAGACTCCTGAAACTACAGGCACCTGCCACAACGCTCAGCTAGGATTCTTGGGGGGTTTTGTTTGTTTTTCTCTTTTTGGTAGAAACAGGGTCTCAAACTCCTGAGCTCAAGCAGTCCGCCTGCCTAGGCCTCCCAGAGTGCTAGGATTACAGGCGTGAGCCACCCCACCTGGCCAGAACTCTGATTTCTTTCTCTGATTTGCTTTTGACTCTCAGTGACCTTGTCAGGAATTTTGTGAGTTGTGAGTGCCTACCCTGTGCTAGGTGCTGAGTAGACTGGGATGTGTGTGGCTCCATCTCTGCCTGTGAAGAGCTTTGAGTTTTGCCTGCAGACTCCACTGAAGGAGTTTTTCTTTTGCCTCATCCCTGCCTCCCAGGAGTCAGCAGATAGGGAATGGACTGGCCCCACCTTTCTCTGGACAGAAAGTTTTCCTACAAATGAAAGAGTCTGCCTTTTTTTTTTTTACTAATATTGTTATTATTCTAACATGAACTGTAGGTACAGAAACCACATTCCCCTCTGTTCACTGTCCATTGCTTGGGTCATGCCTCGGGCCTGAGGACTCTTCCATCCGGCTCCTTCTACTACAAGTGATAGACACTTCCCCAGGCAACTAGCAGTGCAGCCCACCTAAAGTGGATCTTTAGCTAGTGACTCCGCTAGCTGGCTGGGGACTGTCTTCACTATTCTGTGAGCATATGCAAAACTCCCGCAGAGCAGAATCATGGCTGTGGAAGGCATCCAGGGCCATCATAATGATTGTCATGCCGAGCACCAGGCAGGTCACTGGTGCCTGAACATGCTTCCTCGCGTTACCCTTAGAACACCTCTGCAAAGTGCATAGGATCAGAAAATCCTTAAGGTTGAGAGGGTGAAGTCACATGCCCCGGCCTTGTCCAAACAGTGATCAAGTTGGGACTCAAATTGGTTTTTTCCCCTCTTGCCCATGACTTTCCTCTGCCCTCAGCAGGGAGATGTGTATAGGGCTTCCAGAGAATTAGGTGACCCTTCCTCTGAATTCGGGTGTCTCTTTCCTCCACCCTTTGGTCATATATTTGGTCACAGGCCAAATGTGAGCCCAAAAGGTGGCCAAAAGATTTTTTTTCCTTCTCTTTACCACTGCTTGCTTCCTTGTGCTTACTTTATCTTACATCCTTGGGCAAATGCACAGTTCCTGGTGCCACTAAAACTTTGGAAAATCTGAGTTTCAAGACCACCACGTGATAAGTCTTTGCTCAAACATTTTGCTCAGAATCTCTCTTTGCCATTTGGTGGGTTTATGTCATGGTCCCAGCCAAGACCATGGGGCTAGCTGAGCTCCAGTTCAAACCACTTTTATTTCCTTTTCCCTCCTGGGGGATCACTACAGCCCACACCTGGCTCTCTGTAGTCATTTTAAGCCTGTGCCACAAGGCCACTCCATATTAATCACTTTCTAAGGCAAAGTCCTTGGCCCTAAAACTTTTCCAAGGCCACTGGGGATTTCACTACCAAGTTGAAAGTGGGAGAACACACTTGCCACTTTATAGGACAGGTGCTGAATCTACCTAGGACTTGGGAAATACCTTAGAGGGAGGAATAGACGGTCTAGTATTTATTTAGCCTTTACCAAGTACCCAGCCCTGAGTGGGAAAAAGAAGAACCTACCCCTGCCCTCAAATGGCTGGCAACTTGGCATCATCAAGAATGAGAACATTCTAGGCATGGTGACTCACGCCTGTAATCCCAGCACTTTGGGAGGCTGAGGCTGGTAGATTGCCTGAGCTCAGGAGTTTGAGACCAGCCTAAGCAAGAGCAAGACCCCGTCTCAAAAAAAATAGCCAGGCAGTGTAGTCCTATAGTCCCAGCTACATGGGAGACTAAGGCAAGAGAATCACTTGAGCCCAAGAGTGTGAGGTTGCTGTGCGCTGTGATGTCACAATACTCTACCGAGAGTGACAAAGTGAATGTCTCAAAAAAAAAAAAAAAGAACAGGAACAGGACAGCGCCTGTGGCTCAAGGAGTAGGGTGCCAGCCCCATATACCTGGGGGTGACAGGTTCAAGCCCGGCCCTGGCCAAAACTGCAAAAAAAGAATGAGAACGTTCAAGGCTGGGCTCCCACCATCTCACCATGCCAGCATCTCTTAAGTGTTGGGTTAGGCTGCACCCTGGAAGGCCTTGCCCTTCCCTTTGGACTGTGGCAGTGGATACCTAACAACCTGAGCCATGTCTTGTTTCTGCTTCAGGGTTATCTAGACTCATCCTTCAGGGCTTGTGTGCAGATTGCAGACAGCCAGACTGCACCACAGACCAAAGATTACCCAGTGTCAGCCGGGCCTGAATGAAACGTTAGTCAGCTGGCGTTCCTCCCTTGGCCTAGAGGAATTGTCCCTAAGTTGGGTAAGGTCCCAACATCTGCCGGCCTGTGAGTGCCCCGGGCAGAGCTGCAAAGCTAAATCAGGAGGATCCCCTGCTCCTGGACCACCCTCTGAGCACCCTCCCCACAGACTGGACAGTCCCTGTCTGTGGGGGTAGTGTCTGGTTTCTGGTGCTATCCTGCTAAGTTGCCAAGCCCCTCTTCTAGTTCCAGCATTCCATCCTCCTCTGTTCCCTGTTTTCTATCCAAAATCAGCCAGTCAGAGATGAGGGGCTCAACTTCTGTTGTCCTTAAAACAGCCAAACACAGTTCTACAGCCAGTAGTCTTTGCCTTTAGACCTCCTATATGTTTAAAAAGTGCCCCACCTGGCTTGCATAGCAATAAGCAATTTGAATAGGGCTGAGGAGTACCTATTTTACTCCTGGGTGTGTCTTTGAGCCCACATGAGTAGTAATATCCCTTCCACTTATGGAGTGATGAGAAACTGTGGTCACCTTAGCTATAACCCACACTTCCTGCTTCAGGGAGTCCCCAGGTCGCAGGCCATTTCTAACATCCCTCCAGGAACAGTGGATATTTGACAGCACCACCCACCACCTTGTTCTGCTCATGGGATGATGGAGCTCTCGGTATTCATCGCACTCTTGGCAAACTGACAGATTCTGGTGGTGGCTTCTATTTCCTTTAAACACAGAAAAACATGAGTATATATAATATGAGGGGAGGGGGTGATGAAAAACTAGCTGTAGCATGTATAGACTATATACCATTAGACTTTTTCTTTTTTTTTAAATAAAAAAAGGTGCTTGACTGGTTTCAAGCTTCGTTGGGAAGATGCTGTGTCATGGATTTAATTTTTAGAAGAAAGGATGCATAGCTTTGTGTCTCAGCACCTTGGCCTGGATGTTGGGGATCAAAAAACAGAAACCTGGGCTAGGCGCAGTGGCTCACGCCTGTAATCTTAACACTCCGGGAGGGTGAGACAGGAGGATCGCCTGAGCTCAGGAGTTCAAGACCACCCTGAGCAAGAGTGAGACCCTCCCCAATCTCTGCTAAAATTAGAAAAACTAGCTGGGCATTGTGGTGGGCACCCATAGTCCCAGCTACCTGGAAGGCTGAGGCAAGAAGATCACTTGAGCCCAAGAGTTTGAGGTTGCTGTGAGCTATGACACAATAGCACTCTACACAGGGCAACAGAGTGAGACTCTCAAGAAAGAAAAAAAAAAAAAACAGAAACCTATGCAAGCATTGCCCAAAAATAAGAGTGACCCCTCTTAGTGCCCTTGTGCATCTTAGTTATTTTTTACTACAATGTCTAGAAACCACAGGAAAGCTTCCCCTTTTTTTCTGGGTATCTCTCACACATTCTCAGCTTCTAGGTCTAGAGATAGAAACATCCCAGGAGGAATGGAGGAGTCCCGAACCTCTTGCTGGCATTGCCTCCTAGTGGTCAGGAGCTGACCAGGGGAAGGCATGTGGCCATTGATGGGCCACAGGGATCTGCTCCTGGGAACCTGATGTTATATTACTTTCCCAAAGGCAGAGCCAAAGTAAAATCAACCAATGTGGAGGTCCCTTGGTCCCGAGTGAATCTTTATTTTATTTTATTGAGATAGTCTCAAGCTGTCACCCTGGGTAGAGTGCGGTGGCATTACAGCTCACAGCAACCTCAAACTTTTGGGCTTAAGTGATTCTCTTGCCTCAGCCTCCCAAGTAGCCGGGACTACAGGTGCCTGCCAGACACCCAGCTATTTTTTTTTTTTTTTGGTTGCATTTGTCATTGTTGCTTAGCAGGCCCCAGCCAAGTTCAAACCTGCCACCCTAGGTGTATGTGGCCGGCACCCTTGCCGATTGAGCTACAGGCGCCGCCCCTGGATGAATCTTTAAACAAAATGACATCACCACCAGCCCTTCCTAGGCAAAGAAGAAGAAAATCAGCCCAGTCCCCAAACAGAAGAACTTCAAAAAGGGGTATTTCCATAGAATGTTCATCCTTCCTTGGAGGAAACATCTTAAAGAATACAATGACCTTCTGGTGGAGGTTGCTTAGGCATAATGATCAATAATATAGTAATAATCTCTTCCCATAAGAAGGAAAAAATATGGTTCTGGACCCAGTGGGAACATGTTTATCCCAATTCTTCCTAACCAAGAGTACTTAATCATACAAATAGGGCCAGAAGTGGTGTGGGCTTCCAGGGTGTGTTTGGAGGAGCACTCAAGCCTCATGGGATGGGAGGGCTCCTTTTGCCTTGCTCTGGCCACATTTCTCCCCCATGGCCTTCCCTCAGGTCTTGTTTGGAACTGGCACACTCACTATTCCTCTTCATACGGTTTCAGCTGTGCCAAACACGGTCCAGTTAGCTCACTCTCACGCACACCTGCAACTGCTTCCTCTAAGGGGTCATGGAAAGTTTTGGGGTCCAAGATTGAGGTCATGTGGCCGCTCCTCTCCAAGTCTGCCATCCGATGTCCATTCCTTCTCTAGCTCTGTATCATTTGGTCCAAGTGTGATTCCTCAACATGCTGAAACCCACGCTTCCCAATCTATGGCTCTCAAATTTTAAGACCTTCATGATTACAAGGAGATTGTTAAAATGCAGACTCCTCAGCTTCACCCCTTGAAAGTCATCGTCCAGGAATCATCGTCCTTAAAAAGTACATTCTTTCTCCAGTGCTGGGGGAATAAGTACATTCTGAGGAAATAGTCTGCACTCTCCATTTTGAAACAGCCACACTCGCACCTTAGGTGGTATAGTCTAAGTGTTCAAAAATAGTGCTTGAGGCTATTATTATCCAAGTCATCATTATTTTTCTAAGCATTTACTGTGTTCCAGGCCTGTGAGGCACTTTAGATTCATTATTTTATTTCATCCTCAAAATGCCCTGTTAGAGGTTGGGCACGGTGGCTCACCTCTAATCCTAGCACTCTGGGAGGCCTGTGGATTGCTTGAGTTCAGGAGTTAGAGACCAGCCTGAACAAGAGCAAGACCCTGTCTCTACTAAATATAGAAAAACTATTGAGGATGATCGCTTGAGCCTAAGAATTTGAGATTGCTGTGAGCTATGATGCCATAGCACTCTACCCAGGGTAACAGGGTGAGACTCCATCTCTAAAAAGAAAAAAAATACCATTAGATAGATATTTAAATTTTACATATGAAGGCACTGGACCACAAGGTCACATATCACCTGTTCCTAAAGCTGACATTTTTACCACATACTATGTCCCCTCCGCAGTGTTAATCAAACCTCATCTCTCATCCTGATGTAACTATTCCTTGGGATTCAAAATTTTATTCAACAATCAGCACCCAAAACAGTGGTTAGGGCACCAGCCACATACACTGGGGATGACGGGTTCGAACCAGACCCAGGCCAGCGAAACAACTGCAACAACAACAACAAAATAGATGGGCATTGTGGCGGGCACCTGTAGTCCCAGGTACTTGGGAGGCTTAGGCTAGAGAATTGCTTAAGCCCAAGAATTTGAGGTTGCTGTGAGCTGTGACACTACAGCACTCTACCCAGGGCAACATAGTGAGACTCCGTCTCAGAAAAAAAAGAAAAAATTTATTCAAGAGTTTCTTCTTTCCAAAACCTAACTCTTTGATTAAGAGAAAGACTCTTAACTTTTATTGAGTACATACTATTAGTTGGGTACCTAATAGATGTTATCTAATTTCATATTACTACTATCCTTCTAGACAGGAATTAGTATAACCATTTTATGGATGAGGAAATTAACAGTGTGAGAAATTAAGAAACTTCCCCGCGGTCACAGCTCGTGAGAAGATGAACTTGGATATCCAAATCCAAAGCCCCTTACCTAACAGTTCCCAAATCTTCTCAGCACTTCAAAAAGTATTTTCCAGAACTAATGTCAATAGGTATTCTAAAGTAAGTGTTCTGTGGGCACATTAGTTTCAGAAGTTCTATGTTAAATAAAGTTTTGCAGTATCTTTATTGCAGGACTTCTTACATAAGAATCCTCTAATATAATAACATGCAGTGTGAGATGTCTGAGAGGGGGTTTATTTATACTGGGTTTCTTATATGTACTTGTCCATGAATCCATTCACAGAGCTTCTAGCGGGAGCAATGTTTCATGTAATAAACTCTAAAAAATGTCAAATTTTACACTTCAGCTCTACCTTGAATTCTTTCTGAACCACAACCCCTACCTAACCTTAGCCATATCCTTCACCGTAATCGTCTATAACTCTGTCCCTCACTGCAACCCAATCTCTAATGATGACATTAACAGAATCATGAGTACAAAATACTTAAGTCAAGAGCTGCTCGTGAACGTCAAGATCTCCTATTTGCTATTGGTCTAACGTGGAGCTTTATGAATGGATTTTCCCAAACAGGTTGAGTTCCAAAATCTGAAGCACCAACATGCTGCTCAAGGAAATGCCCATTGGAACATTTCAGATTTTGGGTTTTCAGATTAGGGTTGCTCAACTCGTATGTATTCTGCAAATACTCCAAAATCTGAAAAAATCTGAAATCCCTAGTCTCAAACATTTTGGATAATGGATTCTCAACCTGTAGTGAGATTGCCTGACATAGAAAACTTAAGAAAATAGCCACAAGGAATGGGATTTTTTTTTTTTTTACCTTCTAACCAAGTTTTTCTTTGCAGACCTGTAAATTATGGTGATGTGCAGAGACTACACATCCGAGTTAATAAAGTCCAGGTTCACCTCCGCTTAAATCCACGAGGCCCAGGTCTCACAATAAAGTATGTCCTCTGGTTCCCTTCAACCATACGGACCATAGCCACATACTTCTACAGTATAGTATAGAATAAAGAGGCTCGGCGCCTGTGGCTCAGCGGGCTAAGGCGCCAGCCATGTACACCTGAGCTGGCGGGTTCAAATCCAGCCTGGGCCCGCCAAACAACAATGACGGCTGCAAAAAATGACCAGGCGTTGTGGCGGGCGCCTGAGTCCCAGCTACTTGGGAGGTGGAGGCAAGAGACTCGTTTGAGCCCAGGAGTTGGAGGTTGCTGTGAGCTGTGATGCCACAGCATTACTCAGGGCAACAGCTTGAGGCTTTGTCTCAAAAAATAAATAAATAAATAAATAAAATAAACAAAATGCACATACAAAATATGTCTGAAAAGAACTAGGAATTGATGTGCTCCAGTGGTTTTTCTCTGGATTCAGGGACCTCACTAACAAAAGAACAATTCTAGACTTTAGGGTTAGACAGACCTGGGTTTGAGTTCTGGCTCTGACTCACATTTTACCTTCCTGAAACTCAGAGTGTCCTCATCTGTAAAATAGGGGCAACAATCTTTCTCAGAGTTGCTGTGAAGATTAATGAGAATTATGTACACCTAGCACACAGCAGGCACTTCTAATGCACATAATTATTGTTTCTATGAAGAGCAAAAAATTATCACTCTTCAAATATTTTCATCACCCAGGACAGGAGTTAGCAAACCTTACCTTAAGGGGTCAGATAGTAAATATTTTGGGCTTTGCAAACCAAGAGGCAAAACCAGAATGTTATATAAGAACTTACATAACTATTCAAAATGTAACCATTTGAAAATGAACAAACCATTCTTAGCTCTGGAGGGGAGAGGGATGAAGAAAAGAAGCTTCATGGATTAGGCCCAAGGACTAGCTAGATAGTTTGCCACTCCTGGCCTGGTCTTTATTTATCTTTTAGCTCATCATTTTTGTCAAAATGTAAGTTTTTCCAAAGTGTGTTTATCGAACACCCTCTCCAATATCCTAACACAAGAGTGTTCTGTGATCAAATCCTTTTGGCAAACACTTGCCTGAGCACCCTCCAAACCCCCACGTCATACACAGGCTCATTTAAGGCTCACATCCATCTTTTGAGAAGCTGTTTTACCTGGTTGAATCCAGCATTTCCAAAATGTATTTGACAACAGAATCCTCTTTTTCATGTAACATTTATGAACATCCCACAGAACATAAGTTGGAAAATGCTGCTATAGATCCGAAATTTTATCCATTATTCAGAAATTCACTGTATTAAATTTAGTTTATACCCCCAGAATGAATAAATATGAGGAATCTGGCTTGAGTGGTGCCTGTTAGTTCTGATCCTCAGCAGAGCAGCCAGGCTGCTATTTTTTTAATGTATCCCCCTCCAAAAGTACGGCATTGCCATTGTGATGGTATTAAGAGGTAGGGCCTGGGTGGCGCCTGTGGCTCAAAGGAGTAGGGCACCAGCCCCATATGCCAGAGGTGGTGGGTTCAAACCCAGCCCCAGCCAAAAACTGCAAAAAAAAAAAAAAGAGGTAGGGCCTTTAAGAGGTGATTAGGCCAGGAGGGCTCCTTCCTCTGAGAAGGAATGGGATTAGGCGCCCTTACAAAGGGGCTTAACGGAGGTGGCGGGTTCACTCTGCTGTTGGCTCTGAGGACACAGTGTTCATTCTCCACTTGCCTTTCTGCCTGCCGTTGCATCAGGACACTGCAAGAAGGCCCTCTCCACGTGCTTGCTGGCCTTTTCCATGATCTTGGACTTCTCATCTAGAACTGTGAAAAATAAATTTCTGTGCTTTATAAATTACCCCCTTTGTGTTATTTGGTGATAAACAAACAGACTAAGTCCCAGGCCAGTTAGGTCTTCAGTTTTGAAACAACTGCAGATTTGCTGATCTATCTCCTCGCATGTGTCTCTGACCCATAAGAATGCTCACGTGGAGAGCCTGGGGAAGTCCCCCCTGGGAAGGACTGGGATGCCTGATAGCACCGGGGAAACATGGAATGGCTTACAGGCCATACCCTGCTGCTGTGAACATGAATTTGCCAAACAACATTTACTACATTTTTTGTTGTAGTCAAATACACATAACATAAAATTTACCATTTCAACCATTTGTAAGTGTCCAGTTCACAACCAGCGCCACGACTCATCTCCAGAACTTTTTCATGTTCCCAAACCCAAACTCTGTACCCATAAAACAACTCCCTTCCCCCAAATCCCTCGCAACCACCATTCTACATTCTGTCTCCCCAGTTTTGATTCCTCTCGGGACCTCATGTTAGTGGAATCATATAGTAGTTGTCCTTTTGTGTTTAGCTTATTTCCTGTAGCATAATGTTCTCAAGGACCATCCATGTTGTGGCATGTGCCAGAATTTCCTTCCTTTCAGGGCCAACAAAATTCCACTGTATATTTAGACAACATTTTGCTTATTCATTCATCCATCAGTGGACACCTAGTTGCTTCCTACTTTTGGCTGTTGTGAATAATCCTGCTTTGTACATGAGCACAGATATCTGTTCAAGTCCTTGCTTTCAGTTCTTTGGGGTTCTATATACCCGGAAGTGGAATTGCTGGACTGTATGCTACTTCTGTGTTTGATATCACCATCATGTTTTCCACAGCACCCACATCTTTCATCGGAAGTGGCTTGGTAGTGGTGTAGTTATTGTGGGAGTGGATTCCAGAGAAAAGGGATGAGGTGTGTCCCCTTCTCTCTCTTATATGCTTGCTCTCTTGCCCTTCCAGCTTCCTTCACAGGATGACACAGTAAGAAGGCCCCTGCCAGATGCAGGCCCCTCAACCTTGGACTTCCCAGCCTCCAGACTATAAAAAATAAATTTCTGCACTCTGGGAGGCCAAGGCGGGTGGATTGCCTGAGCTCACAGTTTCAAGACCAGCCAGAGCAAGAGCGAGACCTCATCTCTAAAAAATAGCCAGGTGTTGTGGCAAGGTCCTGTAGTCCCAGCTACTTGGGAGCCTGAGGAAAGAGAATCTCTTGAGCCCAAGAGTTTGAGGTTGCTGTGAGCTATGACGCCACAGCCCTCTACTGAGGATAACAAAGTGAGACTCTCAAAAAAAAAAAAAAAAAGTAAATAAATAAATAAATCTCTGTTCTTTGTAAATTACTAAGTCTTGGGCGTCGTGTTACAACACAAAATGAACTAAGAATGATTTTTTTCGAATTTAAGGTTTTAGGCACAGCGCCTGTGGCTCAGCGGGCTAAGGCGCCAGGCACGTACAACTGAACTGGCAGGTTCGAATCCAGCCTGGGCCCGCCAAACAACAATGACGACTGCAACCAAAAAATGGCCAGGTGTTGTGGCGGGCGCCTGTAGTCCCAGCTACTTGGGAGGCGGAGGCAGGAGACTCGCTTGAGCCCAGGAATTGGAGGGTTGTTGTGAGCTGTGATGCCACAGCACTCTATCCAGGGTGACAGCTTG
>CAUYON010196023.1:0-17092 GCA_963573935.1 Arctocebus calabarensis
ACAAAATCCCAAAACCAGAGATGGTGGCATGGATGTGGAGAAAAGGGAATACTTCTACTTTGCTGGTGGGAATGCAAACTAATACAGTCCATTTGGAAACATGTTTGGAGAACACTTAGAGATCTAAAAATAGGCCTACCATTCCATCCTATAATTCCTCTACTAGGTATATATCCAGAAGAACAAAAATCACATTATAACAAAGATATTTGTGACAGAATGTTTATTGCAGCCCAATTCATAATTGCTAAGTCATGGAAGAAGTCCAAGTGCCCATCAACCCACGAATGGAGTAATAAATTGTAGTAGACGTACATCATGTAATATTATGCAGCCTTAAAGAAAGATGGAGACTTTGCCTCTTTCATGTTTTCATGGATGGAGCTGGAATATATTCTTCTTAGCAAAATATCTCAAGAATGGAAGAAAAAGTATCCAATGTACTTAGCCCTCCTATGAAACTAATTTTTAGCTTTCATATGAAGGCTATAACCCAACTACAGCCCAAGAATATGGGGAAAGGGGCAAGGGAGGGTCAGGGAGGGGGGAGGATGGGTGGAGGGAGGTTAATTGGTCAGACCACAACTGCGATGCATCTTAGAAGGGTACAGGTGAAACTTACTGAATGCAGAATATAAAGGTCTTAGCACAATAACTAAGAAAATGCCATGAATGCTATGTTAACTAGTTTGATGAAAATATTTCAGATTGTATATGAAACCAGCACATTGTACCCCCTGATTGCATTAATGTACACAGCTCTGATTTAATAAAAAAAATAATAATAATAATAAAATTAAGGTCTGTTTAGAAATTGGGAGAGTTTAGAAAATGCATGAATTTCTGAAGTTAAATTGGTCCAGGTGTGTGCTATCGACTTGATGCTCTAAGTAACAATCTCTGAGGTGGGAATTTGTATACAGAATATTTTCTGGAGATTAATCTTGAAAAAAAGAAATCTGAGGGAAGTAGTATTATGTGAAGAGAGAAGATGAATTATGAAGTAATTACAAGGAAAGGCCTTACCCAAACTTATAGGCAGTTCTATAACTTAAAGGAACATTTAAAAGACATCACAAATTGAGACAAGATCGCAAGCTTCTACATATTTTAGGCATTTGATGTGGAATATTCTGGAGAAAGAGTATAATCTGGGTTGAGATAACATCCTTAATTTAGGGAAATTCCTGGAGAAGTTTCATTTGTGACCTCTTAGCACCTAACACTCCCAGCAATGGGAGGAATGAAAGCCTCAGTTGTGGAAGGCAGATCTCTAGGCATTATACCACAGCATACACTACTTTGTGGTTTTAAGCAATCTTGTAATTAACGAATATTTTGCAAAGTCTTTGACTTGGGCCTCAGACTCTGATGAGGTTGATGATTTGGTAGGAAGGACTAACTAGTATCTAAAGTTCTTTCCATTCCTTTTACTATGCAATTCTGTGTTTTTCTGTACCCTTTGCCTCTTCTCTGCTGTAGTCACTGGCTTTTATCTTATGTTTATGAGCAGCATCTTCACAAAAAATAATTGGAAAAGGTAATCATTTAGAACCACACTAAAACAGATCGCTCACAAACAAGTACAATTAAGCTACTGCATTTATTTACAGGGCTGCTGTTAAGATAATTAAAGAGAGAAAGTATATTGTGTTTAGACAGAAACAGTGGGAGGAAGAGGTTGGGCATGTAGAACAAATTAAGCCACAAGAACATGCTTTACGGAAAAATGTGACTCTTATCAACATATGTTTTCAGTTAACTGCACTGACTAAAGCTATTTTCAATGGTCGTGACTCCTTCTGGCTCTTTTTATTTATCACTATCTTATTCTCACTGTATCATTTTTAATAAACAGACTCTGTTCAATGATGACTTTAGGAAAACATCATGTGGAAGCCAAAGAGAACAACAAACTGAGGTGGAAGAAATAATTCCAAAGCAACTAAAATTATGAGCTGGGGGTATAATTTATTGTAAATGTACCATTTGGGGCCTTGGGAGATTTTCACACGAAGGGTCAATTGGTAGCCAGAGAGACATAAAAGTGAACATTTCTCTTATGAATTAATACTCCTCTTTCCCTTAAAAAGAGAGAGAGAGAGAAATAAGTTTAAAAGGCAAGTTTTATGATATTGTTATAGGAGCTGGGTTTTATAAATGACTTGTTATATTTATTTTTACTCTATACCTAATTTGTTCCAGGTAGCCCTTCCTTTTCACTAGGCACAGTTACCCTGGACTATCAGTGCTGATTAGAGATCATAGCAGATCTCAGCGAAATTAAGATATATGGCACCTCTTACGTTGTTTCAAATGCAAGTCAGATTTTTCTTGTCTCCAAGTCATAACTTTCCACCACTGCCAAACTCTGTGTGAGGTTTACATATATGTATGGTACTCATATAATGTAAATAGCTCTATGTAAATATCTCTATGTTTGTTTCACTTGCATTGCCTTCCTGCCTGTCCCAGCAAAGTGTCAGATACAAAAGAAAACATCAAGTATTAAAAATAAAAGGCTTTGATATAATGCATTCTTTTCCTTTGTAGTAGGACTTTTCCCTAGTGGTAGGACTGCTAGATCAAATGGTAGATCTACTTTTAGTTCATTGAAAAATCTCCACACTGTTTGCCATAGGAACTGTACTAATTACATTTCCACCAACAGTGTATAGGCATTTCCTTTTCACCGCATCTGCACTAACAACATCTGTTGTCTTGTGACTGTTTAATAACGACCATTCTGGGTTGAATATGGTGGTATCTCATTGTGTTCTTTAAATTGCATTTCTCTGATGTTTAGGGATGAGAACTTTTTCTTTCTTTTTCTTTTTTTGCGGGGCCATTTGTTATCTGTACTGAGATGTTTATTGCACCACAAATCACAATTACAAAGATATAGAATCAACTTCCTTCCACCAAATGATGAGTAAATAATGAAAACATTTATATGTACACCAAAGAATAATATTCAGCCATAAAAGAGAATGAAATAACGTCTTTTAAAGCAACTTGGATGGAGCTGGTGGCCATTATCCTAAGTAAAGTAACTCAGGAACTGAAAATCAAACACTGCATGTTCTCACGTATAAGCCAGAGCTAAACTGCAGGCCCCTGTGGTCACATGGAATGAAATAAAAGAAATGAGAGTCCATGGGGCGGGGGGAAGACGGGGAGAGAACAACTAATTTGGCACAGTGTACACTACCTGGCTGATGTGCACATGGAGAGTCCAGACTTCTCTGCTATACAATATATCCGTGCAAGAGAATTACATTTTATTTTATTTTATTAAATTAATTTAAAGGCTTAAATGGAAATGGATGTCATACACAAAAGAGGAAAAATAGGAAAGTGCTTTGTATGACCCCTAGTAAAATGGCCTGTTTCCTGCTTCTCATTTGACTCCATAAAACCTCGTTTGTTACTAACTAAAGCTGTATCTCATGTCTCTGTCAATTCCTCTTTGCCAAGGTCTTCTCATTCCAGCTTCCACTGGCTATCCTGTCTCTTTCCATGCCTTTCTCCGAGATGTGGGTTATAGTCCATTCTGACATACACATGCCATAAAATTCAATGCAGTCTCTCTCCTGTTTGCAAATCTCTCCACCGAACAGTACAATGATGAAAGTTAAAGATGCCTGCTAATGAAACCCACATTCCACTGCATATGGAGGGCATGAGACAAGGTTTTGACTATCAAAATACCATCATTTCAGTATGTGTTGCATACAATTTTGTTTATCATTGCATTTTGCAATATTATACTAATTCAATGCTTCAGTATAAAGTTTTTTAAAAGATGATTAAGCTTTCAAAATATCCAGTAGGCAGAATGGGTTGAGAAGATATATAATTACTTGATACAGTAAGTAATGTAATATTATTTCTCCAGAAGGGATCTATATTAAAGAAGACTTCTCAGAGCAGATCAGGAATGCACACTTATTGTTGAAGAAACAGCCAGAGTGACTTTCTAACTCCCAAGATGGCCTTGGAATTTCTTCTACTCCCTGAAGAGTTGGTTTTTCTGAGCTGCATAGTTTAGGTGCATCTACTTAAATTCAAAAAGCATTCACATATGTTTTCCATGTACTGTTCACAATATTGGAAAAGTATCCTGTCCTTAGCGGACTCCATCTTTCCTTCGGTTAAATGTCTTATCTTTCTCTTCTGTCTATCATGAAGATCATTTAATTTGTTTCTATCTCAGTGGCCCATTAACTATTATCTGCTCTCATAGATAGGAACAATGAGGCTCATAAAAGTTAAGGGGCACATTGATGAATACACATTGGAATGGCCGAGCAAAGTTCCTAAATTTCTGCGCTTTTATCTGGAAACCTAGTCCTGTGCTTATTATACTTCTGAACTCTGCTCAAAAGGGCAAAGGTGAGAAATAAGCTATGAGAATAAGCTGGTGCTAAAATTTATAAGTAAAAGAATGTGTACAAGTTGATGGAATTGGTACAGGAAGTGGGGATGTTGAATAAAGACCCCAAAGCAATAAACAAATTATACTGCATTTCTCACTAGAGCAGGGCAGATACTCAAGGTGTGGATGGCCTTTACCATACAGAATGAAAAGTCTTACCTAACAGATATTTATTGGATACATCAAACTTTTTAATGGAAAGACAGAGGGGTGGAGAAAGAGGATTCGCTTATAATGCAATATTTGAGTCTAGTATGTATATGTTTTCATATTTCCTGCTTTGAGGACTGTGTATAGTTACATAGGAATTTTAGACTTATGTACATATTTTATCAAATGATTTTTGTATCTCAGGATTTTTTTATAGCCACCCTCCTTTAAAATTTTAACATCTGCTTGTAGCTAGAACATACATTTCAAGAAATTATCTGTCTCCATTCTATCCCATTCCCTTAGTTCTCTGACATTAATTCTCTCTTCCTTCTGTGGTGTTTTTCTGTGAGATAGGATCAAAAGCCTTTTCCTTTATTGCTCTTGGCATTTGGAGAAAACTTCTTATGTTTCTCTGCCTCATTGACGCTATCTCTTCTTCTTTTCATATAATTCTTGAAAGTCTCTTCTCTCTTGCCTAAAGCTGTCTTAATTTTCTTTTCCCTTTGTGGTTATTTAACTGTGTAATTGTATTATTTAACTTTATAAATCATTTTGGGATTCTGAGTATGTAAGACACAGTGTGAATAATGTACTCCTTGAATTTGGTCTGAGTTCCATGGAAAGTTTCGCTTAAACAGCAGTTGCAGAAGTTGGATTCTTTCCTCATCTTTACTTTGTGTAATTTAAACCAATTTGATACAGAAAAGAAAAAAAAATAAGTTCTCCTATGACCAACTGAAGTTTTTTTCTATCTTGCATACATAATTGATTCTACATCAAACATGTTAACTGCCTATTTTAGTGAGTTGACCTACACACTAAGAGATGCATTTTATATTATTTGGAAACTGGTTGCTTTTATATCATATAAATAATCAATATAAAATGTTATTAACTAAGGAAGAAAAACCTGGTGAGAATTATAAGATTTCAAATCAATTAAGCCATATGAAATCCACATTAACACTAATAACAATTTTTTATAATTTTTGTTTTATTTGTATAGGAATCTTTTGTGGTAAACACTTCCAGTTTCTTGCCTAATATCTGTTTTCTCTTGTTTCCTAACTAGCAATTTATCAGGGAGCGCATGATGACCAGCTGCTCCCTATATTTTCTGGCAGATAGGAGTGGAGTAGAAACTGGCTCTGGTCATGAGACAGAACCAGAAATTGCTCGAGAAAACATTTCAATCTTTTTTTTTTTAAATTAATGATTATGAGTACATAATAGTTTATCTTCATAGGATACATGTGATGTTTTGATACAGTCATGCAATGTGAATTAATCAAATCAGGGTCATTAGACTATCCCTCACCTCAGGCATTTATCATTTTTTTTTACAAGTCATTTGACTTCTGCCTGTTGCAATTTGCCCTTTGATTTTTCTCATTCGTTTTGATCTTTCTTATTCTTCCTGTAGAGAAAGAAAACTATTCTCTATAAATTCAGCAATTATACTGTGAACCTAAGGAAAACAGTCACAGCCAGAAGCATAGCACTGAAAGAAAGAAAAAGTCTGAGTCACTTACAACATTTTGGCTCTTTGGTCACATACACCTAACTGGAGTGGATTAAGAATACCGTTCTGGTTGGTCCACATGGACAACAAATGCTATCATCTTACTGCCAAGGCTGCCCTGACCCTCCTCTTTGCATCTGCATAACTTTCGAGTCTGACTCGAGCGCTCTCACCGCGTTTTGGTGACTCCGTTGTTTACTTGCATCGTATCTTTTATTACACGGATTTATATTTGCTTTCATCACTCTTAAATCAGGTTTCCTAGGAAACAAACACTGAGAGGGAGATTTGCTTGGAAGAGGCTTGTTGGAATGTGCTTTCCAGATCAACACGTGGGAGCTAAAGGAAGAGGAAATAGGGAGAGGGAAGATTTGATCTATGATATGGTCACAATAAAAACCTCTGACAATTTCCAGAGGGTAGTGCTATTGGCATAGTGCTTCACGGGGCATTGGACTATGATGTTCACATTTACCCCCAAAACAACAAATGTTGCTCTGAAGAAGGAACATTTATTTTTGTCAGGAGTCTTTTATTGGATGAGTCAATTTTCAAAGGAATTCTTAGCTGACAGCCATCAGCTACCAACCTTCTAGACGCTATGTAGAAGCTGTGGAAATGATTCCTGAAGGGGGATATGCACTGTGCTGGACACAAAGACCTTCATCTCAAACCCCCCATCTGAGGACATGGTTGCAGCACTGCTGCTGGGAAGGTAATCAGTAAGTAGTTCTCATCCATCAGCCTATTCAGAGATTGCCTCAGCTGAAAAGAGCTTCCTCGGCCAAGTTCACACTACCTACAAGGCTCCATCCAGTGACTGATCAAGGCTGGGTATAAAGGCTTATCTGTTTTATCCCAATTCCTGATAACTCCAATTGACAAGGTCAGCCCTAAACATTTCCATCCATTTGACTGAGGCTATCCAAGTCTACATCCCAGCTTGACTTCCTTTCTCATACAATCCTTCTTGCTCCTTCCCTCTCCCACAAGTATTGATGCTAAGGATACTCACTAGTAAATGTCTTCCCACTAGCTCAGTCCCAAAGCATGTTCTCTGGAGAGCAAAACCTGTGGACTCAACTGGCTTTCAACCTGAGAATCATTTTTGCACGTCTCCTCCCAAGTCTACGCTCATTAACACCACATTGTTAGCTTACAATTTGCCATGATGAGAATATTTACATGATAGCATCCACCACAGCTCAGAACTTGTGCTGGTTGGATCCTTTTACTTCACATGATACATTCTGGGAATAACTTCTCCAGAATTCTGGTTGATTCCTCTTACTAAAGAACCTTACAATATAAAGTTAGTGGGAGGGACAGAAGCTCCATTGCTTTAGGCCTTTTCTACCAATGTACACATTCATAGAGGATAAACAGGTTACTGCCAAAAGTTCTGCCCAGGGGGAGGAGTCCCTCCACTTCAACCTTCTGGTGACCTCTGCTGAAATATACCAGCAGTAGATTATTGGTTCATATTCACATGCTAAGCCAGTTCACGTGTGCATCGAATTTGGACATGTTTAATCTCCATCAGTAGGTCATAAAATATGTCCCCCTTCCCACATGTCACTGGAGACATGATTTGAGACCTCTAAGAAGGAGATGTATGACACAGGGGATATGACCATTTATTTAGGACATTTGGTTTATCGTGTCCATCATACAATAACTGATAATGACCCTAAAAGAATATGTGATTTTGTGTATCTGACAGAACCTGACTCTCAATGGGTAGTTCTGGCCACATAGTCAATTGTCATCTCATCATCAGGTGCTTTACCAGGGCCCAGTAGCAAGCCATCTACTGCCAAGGACCTGGCTTTGATCCACAACCCTAAGGATCTAGGTAGTAATCCTCCTACCTCAGCTTTCTATAACCCTGAACAGCAGGAGCTCCTATACCATTGTGTCTGCAGCAGGGCTGCTTACAATTACATTGCACCCTGTTCCTACTGCACAATACTTTTTCTTTCGGTCCCTCTCAAAAATGGCAGCTTTTTGTGATACTTGGTAATTAGACTGAAGCAGTATATGCTCAAGTGTACAAAACCCAACAAAGTATAATAGGCATTGTGCCTTTTTTTTTCTATTAATGAAAGGTGCATTTGGCAGTAATTTTCCCTTTACTTTGTCCTGTCATAATGAGAACTACTGGACTCCTAAACATTATACTCCTCTTCTTCAGTTGGTGCGTTGTAGGTCTAAAAATTGGCTCAGAATTAGAAATTCTGTAAGGGATGATAGCTTTTATGGGAAGTGGTTACTCTTAACCTCCTAATTTTTGATTATGTTGATTTTATACACTGATCAATAACCTTGATGACTACCTAACATGATGATGAGTTCGTGATCGATTGCCCATTTACACAGCTTCCATGGATCTGAGTTCCCATGGCTGCAGATACACAGAGCTCAGGGAACTGTAGGGGTCCAATGCTTCTGAATGCATCTTCCTAGATATACCAAGTTCCAAATTTCAGCAAGCCACTCCTTCCTCATGAGGGCTCTGGCTATGACCTTGACATAGAATACTTGCCAGAACAGGGCTCTCTTTCCTCTGGAGTTCTGCAAGTCTTGTAAATAAGTTCTGGGCCTGATCTTTGGCTTTTCAGCTATGTGGCTGCAGAAGATGAGTTTCATTATACTACAAACGTGGTATTCCCCCTTTCACACTTTGCCTTCAGTTGGTGATTCAATAATCTTAGCTTTTAAGTGTCATTCCAAATATACCAAGGTTATTCAAGAAAGGTTGTCAGATTTCTATTATCTTTATAATTAATATTTTATATGTCCTCTTAAAATCCTGTTATAGTATACCTGCCATACATCCCTTCCTGAAGGATCCCATCCCAATTTACTAATTATGAAAATTCTGACATTTGCACTTCTACAGAAATCCGAGAACAATTATTGTTCCACTTTTGCTAGTGACAGCATCTTCAGTGCCCTACAGCTGGCTCCAAAACCCCATTTCAACTTCCACATTTTCATATCATTCCTGACATCAACTTTCTTATTTTGAATTCCCAACAAAACAGAGTTTGAGATGGAAATTTTTGTGCAGAAGGTTTATCATTGGAGCCCATTGGAAAATGGGAGATGTGGGTGTGGGCAAAAGGAAGAGGAGTGTAAGTCAGGTACAGAGCGTGCAAGTCTCCAGAAGCTCCGGACCTATCGCTTCTTGGCCTTTTGGCTAAGATCAAGTGCAGAATCTCTGGACCTGACACACTGCTACACAATTATTTCCCTTGAGACAAGGGAACCAGGATTTATTTAGAGCAACCAGTCTCACTTGTGGACCACCTCTGAGAAGAGGGTATGGCCTTGAATCAAATAGGTCTCTTAAGCTGAGGAAAATTACAAAAAAGTACCCAGAGAACAGCCATCAATCTCCAGTCCTCAAAGAGGCTGGAAGGATGAGTCCCTCATTCCTGAAGGAGAAATCTGGGAACATCATTATGGCATTCAGTCTTGATTCTGAGTCTTTCATAAGTTAGAGCATACGACTTATCCATCTTCTCATGCATAATGCCTAGTAATGACTAGCATTTAGAAGGTCAAGAATAACTTCCTAAGCAAATAAAATGCTAGTATTTATTAACACACTAATGCAACCGTATGTTAATCAAAGACCAGAGGCAATTATTTACCACTTTTATTTAGATAGCAGAAAATATGAAGAGTTTTTCCTTTAAATTTGGGTTTATTGTTCCCAATTCCAATTCACTTTTTCACTTATTCATTATCTCAACATATACTTGTGAGTGCTTTACCATGTGCTAGGCCTTATGAAATGCATTAAGGCAAATAACTTCTCTTAATGTAACATATACTTTAGACTTCTCATTTTGTTAAGGAAAACAGCTAGCTCTCCTTTTCTTTTTTTTTTTTTGGACTTGTATACAAAGGCAGGATGAAAATTAATGTTATCACATATTCTTTGGGCCTCTTCCAGCATAATAATAACAATCTCTCTTGTTTCTGAATGGCCAGCAGTTGTCATATAGAGGGAAATAATGATAATTGTTATAGTAACAATCCCACCTGTGTACTCAGAGCCTTCATTCTATTTGGGGTGGAATGCAGACTAGATACAGAAACAAAGGCAATCTGAAGTAGACAGCAATGATTTGAATTAAGACTTTTCCCTTATAATTGCTTAGCTGCAGCATGTAATGATATAAGTGTACAAATAAGGTGTTTCATCTGAAAAATGAAACTCCTTTTGTAATCCTTATCCTAGAATTTACAACCAAACTTTTCGTGGATATTTATGGTCAAAGCAATTGTGGATGTTTGCTCACCTATGTTTGTTGCAGAGCATGATGGCACAAGATTGTTTAAACTAAAGCTGGATAGAAATTATATTATGACTTTCATAAATTCCTATAATATTTCTCAGGGGTTTATCATTCAGATTACCTAAATTGAAAAGATGTGTACTGTCCAGAGACATGAATGCAAAAATTGCTTAAAAAGTGCCCTGTTTGCTATTGCATAGTAGAGTACTTATGCTTTCAGAGAAAAGAAATAGGTTACTATTTCCTCAGTCAGATGTTTCCTCAGTTAATAATAAGGTAAGTAAAGCCATGATCATATGAACACATCTCTTTCAGCACATTTCCCTAGATTTCTGAAGCATTTTAAAGTAAAACTTTACATTGTTACCCATTGCGAATACTTCATTGAATCAAATACATGTATATTATAGGTGACACTAATGTGGTAAAAAGCAGAATGGGTGTTCTGTGACTCAGGTGTCCTGGGTTTATGCTGACAAAACCATTTGAAGCTCCTGTGCCAGGAGTAGAACACGTTCTGGTCAGTAGTATATTCCATGTCCGAGAAAATGCCATATTGATTTATTAGCTGACAAATGATTAAAATATCATATTTCAAACTCAGGGGCTTTTTAAAACATATTATCTGCTGCATTATTTCTTCCCACTTCTCACCTCTATCTTATCCTAGAGTTGTCATTGCATGCAAAAGGGATATTTTTTATTCATTTAGTAACATAAATTATCCCTGCGTTTCTGGAAATTTGTGCAACATTTAAGCATTAAAATGGGAAAACTGAGTTAACATAGGCAATGCTGCTTTGGAGAAGTGTATAGTTGTGTTTTACCTGAATAAGTAAATAAATAAATAAATAACAGAAGTAGCTATAAAAACAAAACAAAGCAAGTCAAATTATCTACTTCATTTGGCTCTGTCATCTTCAGTCTATGTCCCTTTATTTCAGTTTAATTCATAATTGCCAAGTCATGGAGGCAACCCAAATACCATCAACCCATGAATAGATCAACAAATAGATATAGTGGTACACATATACCATGGAATACTATTCAGCCATTAAAAAAGATGAAGATTTTACATCTTTTACATTTATGTGGATGGAGTTCAAACACATTCTTCTCAATGTATCACAAGAGTGGAAAGATAAATAGTCATTGTACTCAGTAGTGATATGAAACCAATTTATAAACAATTACATGCCTATATAAAAAATAAAACACAAATATAGTCTAGTACAGGCAGGGAGAGGAAGAGGGCCAAGAGAGGAGGGTAGAGGATTACCGTCAGAAGAAGGGAGGGGATAAGGTAAGATCTCATCTATTGTGCACATTTGTGAGGGTGTATAACATGCCTTCAGGTATACAAATGGTTTTATGAACATATATGTACCAGAAATGTACATATTCATTTGATAGCTATATATAATATTAATCTAGTTTAGTGATTTTCCAACAGTAATGTGTATGTGACTCACTTAGGGATCTTGCTAGAAATCAGATTCTAGTTTGGTAGATCTGGGGCAGGGCCTGAGAATCTGTATTTCTAACAGAGTGGCAGATGGTGCTGGTGCTGATGGTCTTTGGAACGTGTTTTGGCAGCAAGTTACTATGTTATCCCACTGACATAATTATGGGAATCTAACCAACTTGCCTATCAAAAATTAAGCCATTGATAAAACATCTCACGTAGGACTGATATAAAAGAAAGCAGGAAAATTATTTCAGAAGATTGGATACGATATATATTAGAGTAAACATCTGAACTGAAAAGAAGGCATGAGAGGAAATAACTGCAAGAGAAAATGAAAGTCCAAAATTATTAAATGTTCTAGTCAAGCTCCCTCATGTGAGCTCAGTCATGAAACTAAATTCAGTTCTTGGAAATGGCAAGCATGGGCATCTTTATAGGTATCATTTTGGCATCCTTTCTGAGATGCTTAAGAATAAATGAAAGTATATGATAAAAATAGTAGAGCATTAAATAGAATGATATAGAATGAAGAATTCCATTTTGAGTTTAAAAGAAAGATATCTAATATTGGGACAAAGAAGCTAGTGAAGTTATTATTCGAACCCTGCTACAAATACACTTCTTTGTGGGAAAATCATCTCAACACTATGAATATCACTTTTTAATCCAAAATATTACATATAATAAATATTCCTGAAAGTCCTTTCCAACCTTAGTAACCTATGAGATTATGATTCTGGTACATATAAGTTCATAAAACCATTTAACAACCTTCTTCCTGAACTATCACACTTTTTTTTTCCTTAGGTGTGGAGACTAATGCCAGCCTTAACCTCTTATAGAAAATTTCTCTTTTCAAATTCTAAAGCTACATTTTCATTCTTCACAAAACAACTGATTCTTTTTCCTTTCTACATCACTTGACTAATGAGCTTCATATTACTTATCCTAGCATCAACCAGATGCTAATATAAAGGTAAACCTTATTCAAACTCTTGAAATTCTAGAGATAATCCTAAAACACAGGTCACCTATTAACATTCCTCACAATTAAACCACCAGGGTCATGAACATTTTAGGTTTGAAACAAATGAAACAATGATAGCAATAATAGCAACCTTACTTAAATTAGAAGTATAGATGTAATTGAAATTCTTTAACTCTACTGCAATCAAGTGAGTGAAAGTGGTTCAATTCCCACCCAGAAAAAAGTATTTTCTGCTTAATGCTTGAGAAATTTATAAACTCATGTATTTAGGACATAAATGAATCTTAAAAGACTGACTTACACCTGAAGTTTTAGAAACACATTATTATATAAAGGAAATAATAAAAGACAGACTGTCTTTCTTGAGAGGTATGGATAAGTAATGAAAACTCCCAAATAAATGCAAGATACAAACAAGGGAATATATTCAGTCATGGCAACTAGGGATAAAACCAGCAGACATGACACTTGCTAGGGTCATATACTAATAATAGTCTTGCAAATAAATGATCAATGGAGTAATTGTTTATTCTAACATTAATTTTTGAGAATGACTTAGAGTAAAACTAACATTGATTGCCCTCTGACAGGATTATGATAACAGGCTACTAATCCTGCTCTGACTGTTAGATAAGTGCTCCTATGATAAGGCTAGTGATGGCACACCACTGATAATTACTACTATTATCATGCTAAAGTTTTCTTACTTATGGTTTATAAACTTTTATATTCTAGGAGAGATACGAATTGTCTTTCAAAAAAAGCTTAAAGTGTTTTAAAAGAAAGATGAAACCTAAACAAATGAATCATAGAAATAACGTGTTGATATTAAATTGTGATTTAAAATGAAATAGTTATGTAACAGGGCAATCATTTCAGCCTAGGTTTTCTGGCAACTAAAGCATAGATAAGACCAAACAAGTTGTAAGCTGTCCAGTACAGCTGCAGTGAGATTGCAAACTAGAAAGGCCTTACCTGTGAGCTGTTCTGGTTTTTTGGACTTGGCACTCAGTTGAATTACCTTGGGAGAACTTGGGCAAGAGTACAGAGGACTTAAAGGGTTGTCTAGGGCCCCAGACTGAGCCGCTGAGCCAGACGGAGCTAATAGTGTTCAGCTGTGGGCCATGGGAGCCATTGTATGAGAACTGCCCCAGCAAGCTCTGCCCTCAGGATTACAGAGCAAGGATCAGAAGTGAGCAAGCAATCTAGTGACTGAGCAGCCTAAAGGTGGGAACTGAGACGCTTTACAGCCTTAGCCCTCAGGGTCATAGAGGGAGACCGGTTTTGACACACTGGGTAAGTAGATAGCCACTTCAGGAGTGATCCCAGTGACACTTTCCTGAGAAAACTTCTGCTTAGCCAAGGTTGCCACTTTAAAGTGACTTTTAGGTGGGCTGAGGAGAGATTTAGGCTCTTCACCTTGCGGGGTTTGAGAAATCAGCAGAGGCCTCCAGTCTCTATCTCATACAGTTGTATCAGGATTGTGATTAACATCTCATACCCCAGAAGATTACCTGTTGCCCAGACAATATTTAGCAAAATATATATACTGCTTTGTTTTTGTTTTTGTTTTTTTAGTTTCAACATTTTCCCTAGATTTTTCTTTTCTTTTCATTTCTTATCTCTTTCTTTTGTTTCTTCATTTTTCTAGTTTAAATATAATTTTTCATTATTGCCTTTTTCGACAATTAGAACTTCATTTTTGCTAATGTTTCTATCCCTATTATTTCATTTTTCCCCAAATTTTATCCATAAAGTTTTATGTTTGCTTGTTTTGGTTTGATTTATAGCATTTTTACCTTTCCTCTCTACTTGGTGGAGGTGGGGCACTGTGTCCGAACAGGCTAGCAAAGAACTGCTGACCTCAAGGAAACTACCCAACCTAGAACGCCCAGAGGGTTGGAGGTATTTTAAGGTTGAGTCAAAGTATCCCAGTGTACCCCTATATTGCTCCTGTCTCCCTCTTTCTGTGCCTCTCTGCTTCTTGTCAATATTCCCTTTTAGCCACTCTCTCTCCTTTCTCTTTTTTCTTTTTCTTTCTTTCTTCCCTTCTTGATCTTCAATCTTCTCATCCTCCTGGCCCTATACCAAAAGAACTCATCAAAACCCTAGTCTAGAGGCACAGCAACTTAAAGATCAAGAGGAAGTGAAAGGAAAATTAGGGCAAGGAAACAGATTTTAAAAATCACTCATGAGTAAGAACCAGCAGAAAACTCCTGGCAACATGAAAAACCAGTCCAGAGCAACCCCCCCAAGGGACTGTGAGGTAACTACTGCAGAGGATTCCACCCATAAAGAAATGTAGAAGTGACAGAAAGGGCATCTAGAATACAGACAATGAAAACAATGAAGGAAATGATGGAAACAATGAAGGAAACTGCTAATAAAATGGAAAATAACCAAAAGGAAATCCAAAAACAGAATCAAATAAGAGAAGAATGATATGAAGAATATAGAAAGGATATAGCAGAACTGAAGGAACTGAAGCAGTCAATTAGGAAACTTAAAGATGCAATAAAAAGTATCAACAACAGGCTTGGTGCCTATGGCTCAGTGGGCTAAAGCGTCAGTCATGTACACCTGAGCTTGCAGGTTCGAATCCAGCCTGGACCTGCCAAACAACAATGGTGGCTGCAACCAAAAAATGGCCGGGCGTTGTGGCGGGTGCCTGTAGTCCCAGCTACTTGGGAGGCAGAGGCAGGAGACTCACTTGAGCCCAGGAATTGGAGGTTGCTGTGAGCTGTGATGCCACAGCACTCTACCCAGGGTGACAGCTTGAGGCTCTGTCTAAAAAAAAAAAAAAAAGTATCAACAACAGATTAGACCATGCAGAAGAAAGAATTTTGAAGGTAAAGGACAAAGCTCTTGAGATAGCTCAGATAGTAAAAGAGGCAGAAAGAAGAGAGAGAAAGAAGAGAGAATTCACTGACAGAATTATGGGACTTTATGACATGTTCAAACATATGAATTATAGGTATCCCAGAAGGGGAAGAAGAATGCCCCAGGGGAATGGAAGTCATACTAGAGAATATTATAAATGAAAACTTCCCAAATATCACCAAAGATTCTGACACACTCCTTTCAGAGGGATATCGGACCCCAGGTCACCTCAACTCTAACCGAGCTTCTCCAAGACATGTTGTGATGAACCTGTCCAAAGTTGTTGCACGACTGGAGACCTGAGGGGACAGCAGCTTTGCCTCAGGTGCAAGCTCGCTTCTGTAATGTTAAAAGGTGCGAGAAGCAGGCTACTGCTCTAGATTGGCATGTAGCAATAATCTTTATTTCTGACCATCTTTTATACACTGGTGGTCACGTACACACTTAATCAATGATCTAAAACATTCACCATTATCTAACTTCTTCCATCTAATTCTAAACCTAAGTGGCAGACATCAAGTCTGCAAATCAACACAATGCTCTTTTACTTTACATTCTTTGTAAACAAGCATCAGCTTTTGTGTAAGAAATCTACATAAAAAGAAAAGAAACAGCTACAGGGGAACTACTCTCTGAGACTCCTCATGCGCTCACCAAATTAGCCTTAAATGGGTTTATGACTTTGTTTTTCCACAGTGTGGAGACTTTTAGGCTGTTAAGACAAAATGTGTAAAACATCTGTCAACCTCTGGGCCATGTCACCAAGCAGAAAGCTTTCAACTTCTAACTCCTTGGGTTTCACAGCTGCATAACTTCAGAGTTTCTGTTTCTGGATCTCCAGTAAACAGCCTCTGTGTTAGCCTCATGGCAGCCCAAATCTCTTGCTTTTTCTGTGTTAGCAGAAGCCTATTTAACCCATTAGTGGCTTACTCAAATGAGACACACATGTGGGGGCTTCTTCACCCCACAAAAGTCAAGACAAAAGAAAAGAATCTTCACTTTCCCTGGTGTGATTCTGTCCTGCGCGGTTGTTCCTGGGAGCAGTACTCGTTTATCTCTGTCTGCCTTCTCGTCCACCTAAGTGCCACTACCTCATGGAAGATTCGATGGACATGGACATGAGCCCCTTGAGGCCTCAGAACTATCTTTTCGGTTGTGAACTAAAGGCCAACAAAGATTATCACTTTAAGGTGGATAATGATGAAAATGAGCACCAGTTATCTTTAAGAACGGTCAGTTTAGGGGCTGGTGCAAAGGATGAGTTGCACATTGTTGAAGCAGAGGCAATGAATTATGAAGGCAGTCCAATTAAAGTAACACTGGCAACTTTGAA
>CAUYON010196025.1:0-10520 GCA_963573935.1 Arctocebus calabarensis
GGCGCCTGTAGTCCCAGCTACTAGGGAGGCTGAGGCAAGAGAATCGCTTAAGCCCAAGAGCTGGAGGTTGCTGTGAGCAGTGTGACGCCACGGCACTCTACCCAGGGCGATAAAGTGAGACTCTGTCTCTACGAAAAAAAAAACTGCTTGTGCCAAGGTGATATTATATCTCTTTTTCCTGCTTTACTTTTTCAGTCATCCCTAGGACTTATCAGCTTCCAACATATTAAATACCAGAATGTGAGCTTGGTGAAGTCAAGGGTCTTTGCTTTTTTGATGATATATCACAAATACTTAAAAAATTATCTGCAGTAGATGTTCGACCAATGCCTTCGAGGATCATAAAACTCTTCTGTAATGTTCAGAAATAATCATAGACTTTTCTGCTCTTCCCTTTGATGACTCCAAGCTCTATTCATTGATTATCAGCCCCAGTGTTTCCTCCAGCCTCCAAGGACAATCTTTTTAGCCAATCAATGCAATTTGGATGACCAAACCCAAGCAAGCCTGGGTTTGAACACGCTTCTCTCTGTCTTCAGGACAGTGAGATCAATTTGATAAAATTTGGCACTGCTGCATTGATGGATACACAATCCCCTAGTCAAGTCCTTAGGCCAAGTCCTCATAGCAGAGCATTAATTTGATAAACTATCATGTGGAATAAAAAGAAAGGCATGGCCAGCAGACAAATACTTTTCATAGTTCAAGCAGATATTGAACTTCAGAAATAAGAGTATTTTAGGTAAAGTAAAAGTGTGGTTAAGAGACAAAACCAGGTTAAAAGATTCTAATAAAAAAGAAAGCATTGATCGTCTACTGGCTTCTTATTAGAATTGAGTACATTGGATTCTAACTTCTCCATTCTTGTGAAGCTTTACAAAGATAAATGTGTCCCAGCTCTATCCAAGTTAATATGAAAGATGTGAACTTCCCATCTTTTTAATGGCTGAATAGTATCCCATGGTATACATATACCACAGCTTGTTAATCCAGTCCTGGGTTGGTGGGCATTTAGTTTGTTCCATATTTTGGCAATTGTAAATTGAGCTTCAGTAAACAGCCTAGTGTAAGTGTCCTATGGTAAAAGGATTTTTTTTTTTTTTCTGGGTAGATGCTAGGAGTTGGATTGCAGGATCAAGTGGGAGGTGTCATTTGAGTTCTCTGAGTATTCTCCATACTTCCTTCCAAAAAGGTTGTATTAGTTTGCAGTCCCACCAGCAGTGTAAAAGTCTTCCCTTCTTTCCACATCCATGGCAACATCTGCAGCTTTGAGACTTTGTGAAGTCAGTAGACAATTTAACATACCCACATAAGAGAAAAACTTAAATCAATCCAAGGTGGGGGGTGGAGGAACAAGGGAGCAAGGAGAGGGGACAAGGGGGGATGGGCGTGCTCCCACTTAATGGACACAGTATTAGGGGGTCTGGTACACCTCTTAGGGGCAGGACACAATTATAAGAGCGACTTTGCCTAACAAATACAAACACTGTAACCTAATTCTTTGTACCCTCAATTAACCTGAAACAATAAAAAAAAAAGAAAAAAAAATGAAAAGAGAAAATAGATTTCCTGAGTTCACACATTGTACATTTATCCCTGGACGCCAGCCACCGGTCCCTGAGCATGTCTGTCATGTGGCATGACATGGCGTGACATTAATATGCTCTTAAGTAAAGAAGATCTCTATCAATTCCAATTTTCTACAAAATATTCATCTATTCACAATTGCTCCGCTCTGTTGTAAGTTAGCTGACTTAATGCTGCTCTCGGAGGTCGTTTGAGGGGGCATCATGAAGTTCAACTCCTTTTCTTCCTCTCATGTCCACCCATCTGCGAGTAGTGGTGTTTCACTTGGGTGTTATGTAGTCAATGATTTCTTCAAGTCTTACTTTACAGCAGGCTTGTTCAAATATGTCCAGTGGGCTAACAGTATAATAAGTATAGTAGTCAGAACAAAGCACTTCCCGAAATGATGAATTTTAGTTAATAAAAATTGTTTTCTGACGTTTCAGGATAATACGTTGTTCTTATAAGAATTAAGTCCATATATTTTTTGAAGCAGAGGCATTATTAACAAAACAGCCTTTGAACATTTTCTGAATATACTTTCTTGCTTTATCATATTATTTTGAAAGATTTGATGTTCCAAGCACAAGAAGAGAAAGATGTCTGGATTTGAGGCTTTAGAAAAAATGATTTAAATTTTGTTCATCAAAGTTGATTAAAAATTCATGAAGGATTTTTAGGTTGTCTGTAGCTAGTTTTCATAGATATATTTGGTCTTCATAGAAGCATATGGAAATACATATTTAATTTGACAGTATTTTGCAAATCATACCCACTTCAGAATAATTTGCAAAGTAGAAATGCATCCATATGCTAGAAGATAGTTTGTCTATTATGCTAAGAGTAAAGGAAGAGACATATACTCAACAACAATATTTTAAAAATTATTGGGAGGGGCACTGAGGATTATGAAAGTAAAGAAAGTGTAACAGGAATGTCCCTGAGCCCAAACAATTTATAATTAAGAAGATTTCAGTTTATAATCACTTTCTAAAGCAATCATGTTGGACATACTAAAATACAGTCTCACAGGGATCACAGGTTCCGAAAAAAAATAGTGCCACCTGGCCTTTTTCTGCCTAAATTGCTTTGGCTTGTGCTAAACCATCTGTAAGACCCTGACGACTCTGATGGGAGAAGGGATTAATATGGCAACCAAGGTAAACTAAGTATACATGAGCCTGTCTGGAGGGCAAAAGGTGCTAATTCTCGACAAAACAACTATTCCCACTCCATCAAATTCCCTCCTCTGGAAGAGCGAAAATAGGTGAACAGAGATGGATTGCATGATTCAGACATTTGTTTTGAGCAATAAATTTCAAGTGTTCCTGCAGTCTGTGAAGTTAGCCTGCCCCAGTCTTGGAAGTATAGGACCCAGTGTGGATGTGATTGCATGACCAGGCAGTTCTCCCTGCCACTTCTCCCAGTATATGTCATTAAAATAAATTCACACGCTGGCTGTTTGGAAATCATAAAGAGCCAGATGGACATGTGTGTTCTGAACAAGGACGTATAAAAATGTAGTAATACTACCTTACCATTAATAGTAAAAGAAAAAAAAATACCTGTAGATTTCACAGGTCACTTTAGGTGCAAAATTCTTAAAGTAATTAAAATAAGAGCTGAAAGCTCTTTGACAAGCTTTGCTGCTTTATATATGAAAGGTTCATTGACCCCTGTATATCTTCAGAGACACTAGACTGCAATCTCAGAATAGGAAATAAATTTTGAGGTTTCAAAGAACTTCAGTGTTCCCAAATTAATGATCAGGTCATCATTATCTGAGAGTAGTGATTTGTAACCGAGAATGACTTTAGTGTATTTTTTTATACTGATAATTACTATTTGGACTTTCTTTAAGAGCCAGGATTACTTTATCTCCTAAAATAATTAAAAAAAATTATTTACTGAATTTATTATTTTTTATTTTTTTTTACTGAATTTATTTTTAACTTACTCTTGCCTCAATGCATGTAAGTAATTATTTTTTTTAATTAAATTTTTTTTTTTGCAGTTTTTGGCAGGGGCCAGGTTTGAACCTGCCACTCCAGTACAGAGGTTAAGCCACTCTGTACTCCTTTGAGCCACAGGCGCCGCCCATGTAAGTTATTTTTTAAGATCCCAGGTTAAATTTACCACATGGGAAAATTATCTGGAAAACTGGTCACAGTAAACATTGTCAATCCATAAAAATGAAAAACCCTTTTAAAATTACTGACCTGAAGCAGTTTCAAAATAAAGATAGGTTTGGAGACCTAAACCTACGACATGACTATATGGGATGTCTTGATTTCACAAAAATTTTGTGATTTCTTTAAATGATTTATCTGCTTTTATATCCCTTATAATGACAATTGGAAGACTAAGAGCTGGCAGAATCAGTTCTGAGAATGTGGCTCCAGAATTAAGGAAGAGCTCAAAGCAATCACGATTTTACCAGTGTTTGTAATTTTTAAAATATTGTAGAACAGGAATAAAGAGCAATTTTATGATAATAAGATGGGCTTTAAATGTTAAGCCAGTAACTCAGATTCCATAAAAATTCTAGTGAAGAAAATAAAAAGAAAAGATCACTTGACATATCCCCTTAAACAATGTCATTTGAATAATTCTTTCTTCCTTTTTATACCTCCTGAAATGTATGAAACTTATGAAGTGAATCTTTTTCATAGGCAACAATTTCAGCTTTTCAAGTAACAGAATGAATTTATTCACTTAGAGGATTTGTAACTGCAAGTTTCCCACCTCCTTGTTCAAACTTTTCTCAAGCAGCTCTGAGTTAGTCATCTATCCCTCTACTGTTCCTGGGGCGAAATTATTCTCAGGATTTACCCAGCAATTACTCACAGATTGCCTTCTGACCTATTCTAACAGTGTGTTACCTGTCATTTAAATCATTTACTTGACTATTCAAATTATATTGCTGCAAAAGAATTGTAACATTTTAAAATCATGGCTATATCCTATATTTTTTTCATCTATGCAAGCTTTTGCTTATAAATATTTGATTATGTTTTTCATACCTTCTCATAACAAGCCAGAATCATTTCCTTTATGTGGGAAAGCAATAAACACCTTGAAAAGATACTTGTGTTGGAGTAAGATAAAATGTAAGTTTACCACATTTTGTTTCTGAGATAAAGATCTATATATTTGTGTGAATACATAGAGACATATTGAAAGAACTTATTTTCTGATGATAAATGGAAAACATGGAAAAAGACCACTTAAATCCATTTTAAACTTAATGGAAGGAAAGAAAGGTTAGATTGAGATATTATCTTAAAATATAAAATTCAAAATTTACAAAGATTTATAATTTGAATATTTATAATTAAGAATATTTATAACTTATATTCTACAACATGTAGAATAAATTTATAACACCCTAATTCTTAAAAAGGATAAATAGTAAATCAAGTATTGATTTTGGGGGGTATATTTCACAACAAAATGCTATTGTGGCAAAATATACTACCTTTTATATTTTGTTTACCTTTTTCAATATAACCTTAAATGTGACAATATTGATAAAGATGTATGAGGCCATTTCTCTTTAATCCTTGATGTTAAAGTTATTTACTTTTGAAGTATCTTGTCAAATTTCCCTACTTTGCTTCCTCCAACAGCTCTGACATATTTTCATTGTCCATAAACTTGTAATCCAAGAGTTTCCTATTTTAATTTCATCATAAAAACCTGAATCTCATGAAAAATCTTCCTTTATGACCCATTTTCATTACTATTTCAGTGCATTATCTGATATTTTTAACATCCTATAACCAGAGACTTTCTAAGGTAATTCAGAGATAGATCCTAACATCAATCGGGAATGGGTGTTCAGGTAAGGACTAATATAATAAGTGGGAAATTTCCTAGTCAATATTTTCCTTTTAAGACATCTTTGCTTTCTTTGTGTCTTTGGAGACTAAGACAATTTTGGATAATGAAGAACTCCTGCAACTTGCGATCAGATGAAAATAATGGCTACAAATTGTGCAAGCGTTGGAGCTGGAAATGGAAATTAATGTCTTCTACAATTGTTGAAATCATGATAGTTAATAATATACTTCTGGACAAGAGAACCAAGGTTGATGAGCTGAGAGAATCAATGTAAAGATAAAACAGTAAAACTCATAAAATACAAAAGTGTACTCACATCCATGCGAGCAGAAGCAAGAGGAAGTGGTACCACAGAAGCTTGGAGAAGTGGGAGGAAATCGTAAAGACAAAGCAGATGACCATTTTATACAGTTGAGAAGTCAAGAAGTTGTCGCTGAAAATTTATGCATGAACACCTAACTTAAGAAATAGGCTAAATAAGTAGAACAGATATTGCAGGCAGGGTTTCTACAAAAACTTTCACTGAGAAATCTGTTGATATTGGAATATACCACTATCAATAGAACTCAGAGCATCAGGATTCTTGTGAGCTCACACACTGTGCTACTGCTGTCTGGACTGCCTTATTCTTTCAATCTGTACACAGGAGGCTTATCCAGGTACTAGGCAGAGATTTGGTAAATAAGAAGTCAGGAAAGAGCACTATAAAACTAAAATAAGGATTACATTCTAAGTAAATTCTGGTATGGCATTTTCAACCATTGCCTAGAGAAATATGTGGAATTGAGATATATCAAGTAAATATTCCCCAGACCAAACAGAAATGATATTTGTGATGCATACATCTATGTCCCCATATAACTTTAATTATACAGTTGGGGCAAGAATTACATAAGCTTATAATTTTAAGTCTTTGTTGCTGAATTTTAGTGATAGTAATTTTTATTTTCTCTTGGATTTTCCAGAGAATTTGTTTGATATGTATTCCTTTTTCTTAATGTGTTGCCAAATACTATAATCACCTGCGTTCCCTTAACCACACACTAAAGTCAGCGAGCCTTTTTGACTGGTTCCCTTTACTGTGGATTACTTGTAACAAGAAAAGTGACTCAAGCCCTTAATAAAGCTCTAGACATGTCGTTACTTAAAGCTTTTAATCAAATGCCTCTAGCTGATTATGAAAATGTTTTGCAAAATATAAAAATTGAGCTTTTTATCAGAATTGTCAGTAAGCCCCACTCTTGACCAACTCAAGAAAGCTAAAAAAAAAAAATCATCCATGAATTGAGCATGTAAAGAGATATATTAAAAGGTGGGTATTTGGAAATTTGTTATGCCCAGGTGGGATGAGAGGAACGGCAAATATTTCTGATTTCACTGGATAGGGAAAGAACGGGAATGATAGATGAAATCTTAATAGATCACATGATCTATTCCTGTTTTCGTAGAATCTTTGTGTTTTTTGTTTGTTTGTTTGTTTAAAGAGAGGGGTGATATCTTGAATCGAAACCTATGGTCTGATACAGAAGAATCCTTTGATGGAATTCAGGTATCTTTGAATCTCCTAAAAGCAAATGGTTAAATTCTGCTCCTAATATATGGCAAAACAGCTCCCATTTGTAAAGTTAAAAAAAAATCAGTATTATTTAGCTACTTTTTAAAGTGATACATTTATAATTGCTAAACTTGTAAAAAGTCTTTCATACCTCAGAGCAATAATTAACTTTGTAGTCTGAATTGAAATCTGCCCTGAAGTGAGAGAAAAACATCCAAGAAGTCATTTATTGATAGCAAGTTTTAATTTACTATACTTTCTAACTTCTGACACGATTTAGGATGACACTGCAATGAGAAAAGGTGATGATGAACTAGAGAGAGGTTAGATTCTCGTTGAGAATAACAGCTTGAGTTATGATGCTTAATGCAGTGGATTAACCATAACCTCTAATTCACTCACTCTCTTATGGGCAGAAAGATCTTAGGAAAAGTCTTAGGTCATCAGTTTTTAACAATGGCCAAAATGGCTATTTAAACAGAAAAAAAAGTAGTGAAATGTCTTGATATATTATCTAATTTACCAATTGTTAAAGAAAACATCATATAAAAGATTATTTCAAAATTATATACCAAATATGGAGCTTCTACAATGCACTGTCACAAATCCTGAGGCCTGTTTGCTACACCAGGTAGGACACCGATCTCTATTAGGCTTTTCTCACTCCAGCCTTAATGAACGTTTAAAACATTCTTGTTTATCACATGACTGGAATGCGATTCTTTATCTTTACTTTTATCTTTACTTCCAATTTTCACTCTGTTTTACCCCCTTATTCCTGGTTTTAACTGAACAATTATCAAGCTATAAACACACAGAAAATAGGTAATTTAAATTATACATTTTAAAACACTTGTTAAATGTTGATTGGACAAAAAAAAAAAATGAAACATTATTTGGGTATTAATTCAGTTGAAATAACATGTATAGCCACTAGGTGTCACCCTTTTTTAAGCAACAGGGACTACTTCACCAAGCGTGCAACATCAGTAGCAGTGAGAGTCTTTGCTTCACTCTGTTTGATGTTCTCCATACGGAGAGTATATAGCTCAGCTACATATTGACTATGTTAATAGCAAAAAATGCTATTGTCTTTCTAAAGTTCTAAGTGAACAGAAACGTATAAGTGACAGAAGGCTTATTAAACGCAGTCAAACCAATTGATCTTGGAGCCCTAACAACTGAAATATAATTATTAATTGGTGATAGAGTCAGCACTCACCCTGGAACTTTGGAAGTTCAACTTAGATCTGACCTTTGTACTCTAAATATTGTTCACAAAAACCTCCCATCTATTTTCAAAATACTTTTGTTTACTGAACATCATTGTAACATTTACTCAATTAGCTGTCCTCAGACAGTGTGGTATTTAGGCCTTCATGTCTTTTCCATTGGTTACTATACCACACTTCCTACAGGTGGTGTTTGATTTGCAGATGCATAAACGAGTTAAATACACTATAGAACACAAAATAAAATTTATTTAATACATAAAAGCATTTCCCTTTACTTCCCCAATGAGAGAATGAACAGATTATCTGAAAATAGCTTGTCTTATATAAAGTGGCTCCATCCTATTCCTAATTAAATAGCTTCATCCCTAACGTGGATTAAATACCATGTATGACACCTAGTACCAAAGAGGAACTAAGTGTAAAAGTTGGCAACACTGATATTTGTGATTCTGATATCACACCAAAGAAGTTTTAAAGAGTGTGAGAAACCATCAAATAGAAAAGCCACCGTCACCAGAGTTTCTTGTAACGAAGTCTTCATGAGTCAAGCCTGGTTTTGAGATCTGTCAGTTTCCAAAGCCAGATTGTTAAAATGCAACAATAGCTAATTCAATTACCATATAAGTTTCCTAAAAAAGTTAAAGGTATGACCCCAATAGACATTCAAAATGAATACACATGAAAGATTTCTTTCCATTCACTAATATGGGGGAATTTGTCAGGTGGGGGTAAGACTGGTACAAGAGAGAATTCCGGGATTGGAAATTTATAGTCAGTCCCTCAGTAGCCTGGCTAAAACAAACTTGGTAATAGACACAAACTAATGTCCTAAACGGTCACAAACCGTAACCTTTGGGATAAGCTTTCCTGCTTGAGAAATGTGATCTCCACCAAGCAAAAGACCACATGTTAACATGCAAATTCTCAGTGACTCAACATTCTTAAAGGAAACTACCTAACAATTGTTAAAATTGAATAATTTTACCTACCTATTCAATTATTAAAATTGAATAATTACCTAACAATGCTTGGGCAAGGATGTTAAAGGATGCTCCAATGACATTTTAAAAATATATAACTTATCATTTCCCTTTACTTCCCCAATTTTGGATATATAGTTTTTCATATAGCCCCATATGGATCGAGCACATGTAGTACTTAGGTGGCTACATTTAGTATTTTAAATGCACCACCTTATTTTATTTTCACAACAATTGCTTATAAGGTAAGTGCTATTATCTCCCTTGAAAGACCAGCATGCTGAATGATCAAGGAGTATTCTTCAGGATACAGAGCACCAAGACACTGAGGTGGGTGATCTTTCTCCTGGGAGTACAAACTTAACATGTACTTAAACATTGTCTGGATTCTAGAAGATTTTGACATACTACAACAATGAAGTACACATGCACACACTATAATCTCTTCACCTTCTTCTGTTCCTCATCCATGGACTGAGAAATCTCAAGTGCAACACACCTTTGTGTAAGGTAAGAGTTGAACTCCTATCACTGGAATTTGCTAGAATTTGTGTAGATTCCTTTACCCCCAGCAGCATCCCCCTTTGTCAGATGCTGTATAAAAATTAAAAAAAATTGAGAATGTGATACAGCCAGGGTAGTAAGTCATTACACAAAAGCAAGCAGTATCTCTGTATTGTCAATGTGGAAAACAATTATACTAGATGAAATGTTTTATCAATGAGATTTGTTAAAAATGAAAAAGAAGACCTTTAAAATATTTCATATTCTTATATGTTTTGAATTTTTCTAGGAGAGTTTGGGGACATGTACAGAAACCTGACAACAATATATTCAAGGAAGATGTCTGTCTGCTTGACTAAGTACATATCTAAAGAAAATGTTCTTCTTAATTTTAAAATCTTGAAAAAGTTTCAGACATGATTAAATTCACTGTAGAAAAACATCTTAAATTTCTAGGATTTATATGCACACAACTTCGGAAATGTGAGGTGCTCCAAGCTCTATTGCTAATTCAGCTTCAGTTCTTGAAGAGATTATACCACTCAGCCTGTGGCCGAGAAGATTTGCAAAACTAATCAAACATTATTATATTGTTCATTAGGAGTCTAAACACTCTCCTTACCACATATACTCTGATTTAGCAGCTGTGAAAAGGTTTTTTTTTTTTCCTTCCCAGAATATTATCTCTTTATCTCCATACCAGATAAAACTAAAACGGAATGCTTATGAGTTTCCCAGTCAAATAGAAATGTGTAAATTTGTTGGTGTGTTACACTTGCTTTTATACTTGCTTTAAAAATTGAAGAGAGTTATATAAAATAGAAAAGTATTACTTTT
>CAUYON010196027.1:0-13463 GCA_963573935.1 Arctocebus calabarensis
TGTCTTTTTTTTTTTTTTTTGAGACACAGCCTCAAGCTCTTGCCCTGGATAGAGTGCTGTGGCATCACAGCTCACAGCAACCTCCAACTCCTGGGCTCAAGCGAGTCTCCTGCCTCTGCCTCCCAAGTAGCTGGGACTACAGGCGCCCGCCACAACGCCCGGCCATTTTTTGTTTGCAGCCATCATTGTTGTTTGGCGGGCCCAGGCTGGATTCGAACCCACCAGCACAGGTGTACGTGGCTGGCGCCTTAGACCGCTGAGCCATAGGCGCCGAGCCGGGAGATACTGTCTTATCTGATTCTAAATAGTTATCATCACTGAGCGCCCACCACGTGCGAGGCATATTTGTTATCTAACTTCATTTGTGCCAGCATTATGAAGAAGATTTTCCAATTTGACGAGTGAGGAAACTGAGGCTCAGAGCTTTGCCCAGATCTAACTGACTCTAGCACCTAGTTCTAAGGCACAGGCACTGTGCTGGTTCCTGGGGCTGCAAAGAGGAACTGTTCCCTGACTGCCAGAAATACTCTGTCCTGGGGAGAGACAGGCAAAGAAACCAGAACAGTGACACGCAACAATAGCAGTAACAAGGGTATTGTGGGGGCACAGACTAGGGCATACCTGGGGCCTTTGGGAACATGGGGCTGAGAGCATTAACCAACGTTATTACTACCCTGCGTGGATCCAGAGCCCTGCAGAATAAGCGTGAAGTTTATTCTCCCACCTTCTGAGGGCCCAGCCCACCCGCCCAGGAGCAGCCCCATCCCAGTCTGGAATAACAACCTCCTTAAAATGTCAATTTACTTCAAGGGTACACATCGAATCAAGAGATGTTCCCCGACGCTGCGCTTAATTTCTTATATATTCTTTCCAACATAGTAGAGGCATATCCAAGGATATCCGTACATGATTATACATAAATGTATCCTTTAAAAAAATTACTTCTTGGCCTTTTGGCTAAGATCAAGTGTAAAAACATACAAATGATAGCACACTGTAAGCGAACATTACAATAGGAGTGTAGTATATATAGTAAAAAGCAAGTTACCCTCCTAACTCTGTTTTCCTTCTTGGAGAACATTCCTGCTGTCAATTTCTTCTTCTTCCTTTTTTTTTTTTTTAACTGTTTTTGGCCGGGGCTGGGTTTGAACCTGCCACCTCCGGTATATGAGGCCTGTGCCCTACTCCTTTGAGCCACAGGCACCACCCACTTCTTTTTTTGAGATAAGATTTCTCTCTCTCTTTTGTCTGGGCTAAAGTGTAGTGGTGTCATCACAGCTCACTGTAACCTCAGACTCCTCAAACTCCTGGGCTCCATCCATCTATCTGCCTCAGCCTCCCAAGTAGCTGAGACTATAGGTGCATGCCACCACGCCTAGCTAATTTTTGTTTTTTATAGCGATGAAGTTTTGCTATGTTGCCCTGGCCTTAAGCAATCCTTCCACCATGGCTTCCAAAAGTGCTGGGATTACAGGTGTGAGCCACAGCGCCTGGCCCCAACTTTTAATACAAGCTTATTCATATATCTCTTAAAAAAAGAAATAAATGATGGCATATCATAAACATACCAGAAATTTCTAGCTTAATACTATAATCTCACAGAACATTCTACATCAGTACCTATAGTTCTACTGCATTTTTTTTTGGAGACAGAAGCTCACTACGTCGCCCTTGGTGTTGCAGTTGTCATTGTTGTTTACATTGTTGTTGGCCAGGCTCGAACCCGCCAGCCTTGGTTATGTGGCTGGTGCCCTACCTACTGAGCTATGGGCGCCAAGCCTGCATTTTTTTTTTTTTTGAGACACAGCCTCAAGCTCTTGCCCTGGGTAGAGTGCCATAGAGTGCTGTGGCATCACAGCTCACAGCAACCTCCAACTCCTGGGCTCAAGCGATTCTCCTGCCTCTGCCTCCCAAGTAGCTGTAGGGAACTACAGGCACCTGCCACAATGCCCAGGTATTTTTTGTTGCAGCCATCGTTGTTTGGCGGGCCCAGGCTGGATTCAAACCCGCCAGCTCAGGGGTGTGTGGCTGGCGCCTTAGCTGCTTGAGCCAAAGGCACTGAGCCGCCTGCATTTTTTTTAATGACTGCATAATAACCTATCACGGGCGTATACCAGGCTTTATTTAACCAGTCTCTTATTAATGGGTATTCATTTCGGTTGTTTCTGATCTTTCACAGTTGCGAATAATCCTGTCATGAATATCCCTTTAGTTTCCTACTCACATGTGGTTTATCTGTATACCTTTGCTGGAAGAAAGGGTATGCATTTTAACATGGGAAACCATTAATATATACCTGACAATGTCAAATTCATGCTGAAAATATCGTCCAGAGAAATGAATCACTTAGAATGAAATTCTGACTATCAGTAAGGGGCACCACTTCCCTGAGGGAGAGCCTGCCTGCCTACCTTGAGAGTGGCCTTCCCTTCTCTCCAGCTCCCAAGCCTGAGGGTCAGTGAGCAGAGGGAGCTGGGGTACCCTGTCTCCTGAACCCCCCTGGGAAGGGCCCAATTACATTCTCTGCGGGCAGAAGTTCCCTTTCTAGTCAGTTTTCCCATTGCATTTCATTGGCGGCCGAGAGAGGCTTTCATAACTCTTGCTATCTTTACAATATGTCGTTCAAATTTAAAACATGCTAAAAGGGAGAAAATATTTATAGAATTTTTCTCTGGAAGAAAAAAAAAACCCTACTTTTAAGCCTAGCCAATGACATTTCTGGAAACCACAGAGGGAAAACAGCAACAACTCGCAGAAGATAAAATGGACTAATTACACAACACATCTCTAATTTAAGAAACTAGCTGCATTCTTCTGTTTTTTTTTTTTTTTTTAAAGATGACAGAGAATAAAAATACTGGTTTACCAGCTTATTAAAGAAAATCATACAATAGTTCCTAACCTTGTCTTCTGCAGGATGACGTTTATCTGTCCTTGGGTACATATGGCGGGCCTGCGGGCCTCAGTGAGGGCTGTAGAGAGGGGTCCCGATGGTGGGGTTTCTTGGCCTGTGAAATAGTTTCCCATGGGAAGGAACAGGGATCCTGCTGCCTGAGTTATTTAAATCTTGGAGTCTTCCTCCCTTTTCCAAAGCTTTGGGAGTGTCTCCATGGCCACAGCTGTTGTGGACACCCAGCCCACTGGTCTAGCTTTGGGGTGGCCGAGGTAGGCCTGGGTTCAGCGCAACCCTTTGAACTGCTGCTGGAACCCAAATCGGCCCTTTTGAACAAGTGCTCCAGGTTTCTAGAACAGTTCCTTAGCTGCAGGGTGGGCAGCAAAGACACTAGGGATCCCCTCTCTCCTCCTTCATTTCTGTGGATCTGAGTCAGAGCGCTTCCAAACGGGCCACAAAGGGAATCTTTTCCTAGCTAGAATTTCCAGAAGCCATACACAACTGCAGCCAAAACCTCCCCGTGAACTTTGTCTCTGTTTGGATTTTTATGGAAACTGTTTCTCCCAGACACACTTCCTGTGGGACCGTGCTCCTTCCCCTTCCCTTATTTTTATGTATGAATGGATTCTGTTGGCTGTTTAATGGGTTTGCAGCAAATGCAGGCCATCGAGAGGTTTTAATGAGGTCCCTCGCTGGCCAGCCTGTGGCTTTCAGAGGCCTTGAGAGACCCAGAGAGAGGGTTCCCTGGTGCCTGGATGGGGTTTGCTCTCTGCTCTCTGCTTGGGAATGTTGGCTACCCCAGCGTTGCTCTGATTTGCTGGGGGATTTGGGGAAAGTTCTTGAATCACCCAGGCCTGCAGCATGGGCACTGGGGAGTTAGCAGAACAAGGATGAAGAATCCTCAAGGAAAACAAAAAATAGTGGCAAGAAGTGAGCGAGTGGGGGGTGCCCTGAGGTGGGCTGTGCTTGGCGGGAGCAGGGTGGTTCCTCTGAGAGAAAGATTCCAGACCTAATTCGCAGCATTGAGTTCAGTTGGGGCGAGTAGGCCTCAGTTTACCTGGCTTGCCTTTTCTTAGTAGTCTCTGATGTGTTGATTTGTATTCAGAGCCAGGAGGCAGGGTAGGGTGAGGGGACATACCCAGGGGCTTCCCTTCGAGCTCTAGGGGCCTAAAGAACAACCCTTACCTCCTTTAGGGGACCAAAGTCTCCATCTGGAATCAGGGTACCCTCTGCTGCCTCAGTAAATTCCTGCCATAAACTTACACCACTGGCTTCTGTGATTGTTTTCCGGGCAGGCTACAGCCAGGAGTCTTACCTCTCAGCCTCCTGCCCAGCCCGGGGATGTCTTGTCACCTGCATTCTCAAGGGGCCCTGCCGTCAGGAGCTTTGGGGGGTCAAAAAGGGGCTAATAGATGAGATTTCCCCGGCGGTGGGTCCCTACCTTTCTCCCCCCAGGATCCTCCTTTATGGTGTCTCTCCTGGGGCTCCCAGGTCTACAGTAGCTATGTGGGCAAAGCCAGAGATTCCTTACCCCTTGGGGTGGGGAGCCACTGATGCAGTTGGAGCACCCTCACCACTTCCCCACCCCAGGTCTCTCCATTGCCTACCCCATCCTTTCAAATCTGCTCTCTACAGACCAGTCTGAGTGGTCTCGTTAAAATACACATTGGACTCCCTCCTGAAAACCCTGTGTGGGTTTCTAGTGCCTGCCAAGGAAGGCCAAGTTCCTTGGAATGATTTATCATCCCCTCTCTGTGCCACCTCTCCTGGGTCAATTCTCATCACCCTCTGCCCTGGTAATGCCAAGCTCCTGGCACACCCAGCAGGTACCATGTTGCCGCCCCCTACAATGTGACTTTCTCTCTTTCCAGAATAATATTGTGTCCAGCCCCTCCTGACTCACCCCTGCCCTAGGGTCGGGAGGTAGCTCAAGTGTCATTTTCTGTCTATAAATTTTTTAGTTGTGAATTCATTCGTTCGATTGGTTTTTAGTAAATCAGGGACATATATATTAGTAAGTGGCAACTACAGCTCCAGACGAGTCTGCAGTAGAGAGTCTTAGCACTCCCCCCTCTCCCCAACCCAGCCTGTGGAAAGCGGAAAGGGGTTCTCTGTGTTGGGCCCTGCGCATCCCTGTGGCCCCTGCTCGGTGCTAACCTCAGCACATCAGCTGATCCCCCACCCCCTTGTTCCTGGGTGTAAGATGTCCTGTTCCCTAAGAGGGAGGACTGTGCCTTGTTTCCTACAAGTGCTAAAGGATGCACTTCCCCGTGAGCAGAGGACGTCCTCCGCCCTGTTGTTTTCTCTGTTAGAGAAGTCTCCTAGATTTTAGGGTCCCTCTACTCTTGGGGTCCATTGTCCCTTGGCTACTCATCCTTGGTGAGGCCAAGAGGTCTCGTATTAGGACTTTCTTGAGGCCTGGGTCTTCTGCTCGAGTGTGGCTGACAGTGGGCTGCAGTCGGCACCTCTTCCCTGAACCCCAGGCTCACATGCCCGTCTGCGTCCTCAGCCTCGTTAGGCAACGACAAGTGTCCAGCATACAGAGGCATGTGGAGCCTTGAGACTGGATGACGGCATCAAGAGGCCGAATAAACAGAGGATAAGGGGTCCAAGGAAGATGTGAGAAACCCATGAGCCCACTCCTCGCGCCTGCTGCTCCCGCAGCCTCCTCCAGCCCCAGCAGCCCATTGGACAGTCCTAGAATTCTAGTGTCATCCTCCAGTCCTTTTTCTGCACCCACGTCTAATCTCGCCACAAATTCTGTAGACCCCACCTTCAGGACATGGCCAGGATCTCAGCACTTCTTACACTTGTCCCCTGGTCTCCCCTGACTTGGCCTTCACCACCTCTGCCTGGGTTATTAAAGTGGCTCCCAACTGTTCTCCTGGAGCCCCCTTTTGGCATTTCAGTCCCGTGGCAACACAGCAGCTTGCCATCTTGTTAAAACCTCAGCCACATCGTGTTGCTCCTGGCTCAGCGCCTATGGGCAGCTTCTCATCTTACTCAAGGTAGCCTTGCATCCTCCCCATGGCCTACACCCTTTTACAGAGGGGTCTCTGTCACCCCTTGACCTCAGCTTCCATCGCTTTCCCCTCCCTGTCTCCCCTTCAGTCACCCGGCCTCCTTGTCACCCATCGCACTTTCCAGGCCTGTGCACTTGCTGTCCCTCTGCCTGGGATGCTGCTCTCCTGTCATCCTCTCCGCATCTCCCGACCAGCCCACTGAGAACTGAGCTTCCTCTCCCTGCTTTATTCTCTCCTTAGCGTTTACCACCTAAGAGACTCCATATGCATGCTTCTTACTGATCTTGTTTATTTTTTATTTTCTTTTATTCTTTTTTTTAATTTAATCATAGCTATGTACATTAATGCAGTCATGGAGTACAATGTGCTGGGTTTTTTTTTTTTTTTTTTTTTTGGAGACAGAGCCTCAAGCTGTCACCCTGGATAGAGTGCTATATGGCATCACAGCTCACAGCAACCTCCAATTCCTGGGCTCACGCAATTTTCCTTTCTTTCTTTTTTTTTTCTTGAGACAGAGCCTCAAGCTGTCACCCTGGATAGAGTGCCGTAGCATCACAGCTCACAGCAACCTCCAACTCCTGGGCTCAAGCGAGTCTCTTGCCTCTGCCTCCCAAGTAGTTGGGACTACAGGCGCCCGCCACAACACCCGGCTATTTTTTGGTTGCAGCCGTCATTGTTGTTTGGCGGCCTGGGCTGGATTCGAACCCACCAGCTCAGATGTATGTGGCTGGTGCCTTAGCCCGTTGAGCCACAGGCGCTGAGCCTATGTGCTGGTTTTATATACACTTTGAAATATTTTCATCAAACTGGTTAATGTAGCCTTCATATTTTTTATTTTTTAAGAGAGTCTTACTTTGTTGTCCCCGGTGGAGTGCTGTGGCGTCACAGCTCACAGCAACCTCAAACTCTTGGGCTCAAGTGATTCTCTTGCCTCAGCCTCCTGAGTAGCTGGGACTACAGGTGTCCACCACAATGTCCAGCTATTTTTAGAGATGAAGTCTCGCTCTGGCTCAGACTGCCCTCGAACTTGTGAGTTCAGGCAATCCACCCGTCTCGGCCTGCCAGAGTTTTGGGATTACAGGCGTGAGCCACCGTATCTGGCTTTCTTGATCTTATTTATTGTCAATTCCTTCTCCCTTTGGAATACAAGCCTCTGTAGGAGCAAAGATTTCCTTTGTTTTGTCTGCTCCTGTCCTTAGTGCTTAGAACAATACCGCGGACAAAGTAGGCATTTATTAAATATTTGTTGGATGAATGAAAGGATGGATGGATGGATGGATGGATGGAGCAGCAGTTAGATCAGCAGTTCTCAACCTGTGGGTCACGACCCACAGGAACTATATTAAAGGGCCGTGGCATTAGAAAGGTTGAGAACCACTGAGTGAGATGGTTCACTGGCCTCTGCCTTCCAGTATCTGAAGACCAGGAGTTTTGGCTGGCCCCTGGTGGGAGACTTGCTCTGAGAGTGAACAGACGTCCCTCCAAAAGCTGAGTACTCATCAGTCTTGAAATTCATCTTTTGCCTCCTTCGCCAACTGAAGATGCTGCTGTCGTGAACAGTACAGTGACTGTCCACCAGTTTCCTTTTCCTCAGCCTGTAAGCAAGTGTTCGCGACTTTCTCCTTGCTGTGTTGTAGCTCATAACTGGCAGCAGTGCTGATGATTTACTGCTGGGGCTGTTGCTCTTGGTACATTCTAGAAACCTCAGGGGCCCTGGTGAGAGATGCACAAGTTTTAACTATAATATTGGTGCCAGCAGCCCTTGGCACTCTGTAGAGATTAAAAAAATGAGAGAGCCTTGCTTTCTGACTGGCCCTTACAAGGCTGCCTTAGAGGAGACTTTTGCCTCAGCCAAGTGAACATTCCAATTTCAAGTTGAAGTGTTTAATTTACCTAACGGTATGGTCTTAAATGACATTCACTGAGTTAGGATGTGCAGTTTGCACATCCATAAAATGGGGCCAGCGATATTGACCTCACAAGGTTGCTGTGAGGAATAAATGAGCAACATAAATTGTGAAATCTATGAACTATAAAAATGTCTTGTTTTATTATTATTGATGGGGCAGGCTCCCTAGGGAGAGCAGGCTTCTCTCTGTAGGATGGAGCGCCTAGAAGAACTCGGTACCTTTCTGGCAAAATCCTGAAGTTCATGGAGGCCTCCTCTGTTTACATTTCCGGCTTAGGCTTGGCTCAATTGTTCAACCTTCTATGACTCGAGGTGGCTTCTCTTTTCCGACGGGCTCCTGGGGTCTCTAGCTGACTTCTGATGCAGAAATGGTGTGTGGGAAGAGAATGACCACAGACCTGTCTTAGATTTTGCATGTTATTATTCATTTGTGTCTTCTGGCAAGCTGGGCATTTATTCACCAAGCAAAGGGGCTATCAAATCCACGCCTGCTCTTGCTCACTGAGAAAAAAAGTAACAGAAGGAAGCAGCCTGTCGGAGTGGAGACAGCTCCGGCCTGGGTGTCTGGAGATTCGGGTTTAGTTCTCATTTCTTCCCTTCACTTTGTCAGCGTCAAGCGTGGCAGGTAACCTTGCCAGGCCACAGCTGCCTGTGTGTAAAACAAGAAGCTGGGAGTAGATGATTCAGTGCTGAGATGGCGTGATCTTACCCCTGCGAACCTTTAAATGATAACCATTTCCAACCTAGAAATAAAAATCTGCTTGCTGTTCTCTCTTTTCAAAGGTTGCCCATTATTTTGAATTTCTGGGGCATCTCACCTAAAGCCCTTCCTGTATATACCCAAGACTTCAGGTACCTCTGCCTGAGGGTGTTTTCTAGTCCTGGGTATGCCCTTGGCCTGGGAAGCACCAAGGAGGATGTGTATCAGAGTCCCAACTTCCTTGCCCTCTGGTGGCACAATTCTGTGGTGTGCTTTCCACACTTTCCCAAGGCCTCCTGAACTCCAGTTGACCACAAAGCTTCCCACTTATCAATGCATCCTCTATTGAGCTCCCCCCCTCAGATCACCCCTGCTATGGGCTGAATTGTATCCCTTCCAAACTCATCTCTTCAAACCCTAACCACCAGGACCTGAGAATGTGACTGTATTTGGAGACAGGGTCTTTAAAAAAGTGATGAAGGCCGGGCGTGGTGGCTCACACCTGTAAACCTAGTACTCTGGGAGGCTGAGGTGGGTGGATCGCTTGAGCTCAGAAGTTCAACAGCAAGCCTGAGCAAGAGCGAGACCCTGTCTCTACTAAAAATAGAAAAACTAGCCAGGCATTGTTGTGGGCACCTGTAGTCCCAGCTACTTGGGAGGCTACAAGAGGATCACTTGAACCCAAGAGTTTGAGGTTGCTGTGAGCTGTGATGCCATGGCACTTTATCCAGGGCAACAGAATGAGACTCTCTGTCTTAAAAACAATGTGATTAAGTTAAAATGAGGCCATTAGCATGAGCCACCCCAATTCAATATGGCTGGTATCTTTACAAGAAGAGGAAATTTGGACACAAAAGAGACAGCACAGAGGGACGAGCTTGTGAAGGAGAGGGTGAGAAGGAGGCCATCTTCAAGTCAAGGAGAGATGCCTCAGAGGAATCCAACCCTATGGGCACCTTGATCTTGCACTTTCAGCCTCCTGAACTATGAGGAAACTAATTTCTGCTGCTTAGGCCACCCAGCCTGTGGTATTCTGTTATGAGTCTGAGCAAACAAATATACCTCCCAAATAAGTTACTCAGGCTCAAACACTTGGTTCAGCTCTCCTTTTGGAGGGCAAGAAAATGAAGACATCATCACTCAGGGACAAAAGGTCAGTGCTACACAAAGATCGGTACCGTCTTATTTTGAGCATTAAAGAGCCAGTCCCCAGGGCTGAGCCTGAGAGCAGTTTGTAGAGAAAACAGCTCATCCTCACTTGGCAGAAAAGGAGACAAAGATCCAGAGACCTGAAATAGGTCAAAAACATTGTCGTATTCACCTTCCCACATTCGGATTTGGGGTCAGTTCACTGAGAGGAGCTGGAATCACGTGGAGGAGTCGACTCCAGGAGTCAGGGCCAGGATAATGCATATTATGTGGTGCATGAATACAAATGCTTTTATTCACGTGAAATTGCTTCAGAATGAAGGGCTGCTCGAACACTGACCCCCACATGGAGCATTTGTGTTACAAAATAAAATTGCATCTCTTCGCTTCCGAGAAAAATGTGTATTGCCCTCATCTGAAATGTGGTGATAATTATATGCCACATTATTCATCCCGTGTCATTTCTGGTCACATTCAGCATTTGGCACAGAGGCAATTTAGGGTGTGCCTGAAACAAAGGCAGTCACGCAAAAGGCACCGGGAATGTGCTCCAGGCAGTCAAGGTAACTGGTACAGTGCGCTGAACCTCAAGGTCTGCTGTCTCCCAGGATGATGTGACTGCAAGTTCAACTGGTCTCTGTGGAGGAGGACCAACTTTGACATACTTTTTAGGGAAAAGGAGGAGAGAAAAATGGGAAAAGGAAATCAAGTCAAATAATGCATCAATATCAAAGGGGAGGGGTATGTGTGACGCCAGGAAAGTCGGGGGTCACATGCTGTGGCCTGAGAAGACTTAGGAGTGAGGGGAGTACTAGTTGTTAGTGCACTGGGGTTAGGCTACTAGTTATATGCTGTGTTAGTTTTCTGTTGCTGCGTAACAAATCACCTTACAACTTTGCAGCCTATTTATTATCCCTTACAGTTTCCAGAGTGGCTTAGCTGGGTGATTCTAGCTTGGGTTCTTTTCTGAAATGCAGTCAATATGTCATCTGGGGCTGCAGTCATCTGAGGACTTGACTGGGGCTGGAGGATCTTCTTTCAAGGTGGCTCCCTCATGTGGCTATTGGCAGAAAGCCTCAGAAGATCCATTTCCAAGCTCATTCACATGGTTGTTGTCAGGCTTTGTTCCTTGCCATGTGGGTCTGTCCATAAGCCTGCCAGTGTCCTTGTGACATGTCAGCTGGTGACCTGATCTGAAGGAGAAAGAATGAGTGAATCAGACACAGCCCAAGACAGAAATTAATCTTTGTAACCTAATCTCAGAAGTGCCGTCCTATCATTTCTACTCTGTTTTACTTATTAGAGAGGCAAATTCTTCAGTCTAGCCCGTGCTAGAGAGAGAAGAGGCCCTAAGGACATGAATATGGGGGAGGGGGGAGGATCCTTGAGGGCCATCTTAGAGGCTGCTTACCACAGAGGGCAAGCCCTTGGTCAGCCTCACTGACCTAGAAGGTTCTGGGGCCTGAAAAGGTTCCTCATTACAAGTGAATGTGGTGAGAAGAACTTTGCATGTGGGACTTGGGAGATCTTGGTTCTTGCCCTGACTCTGCCATTTCCTGCCCATGTCTGTCACAGCAACCTTGCGAAGACTAACTTTCCTCTCTCTGATATCGAGATGAAGACACTGACCTCACAAAGGCAGGGCTTGTTGCGTGGTGTAAGCTGCAGAGTGCTGTGAGGCAGAAGGAATTACAGTTGGTGGTCTTGAGAACATTCCCTAGTGTGCCTGCTATGTGCCTAGGAGGGGGGACCTGGGACTGAGGGGCCAGGGTCTTAATGCCTATGTGGGGGGCAGTTTCTACCATGGTGGGCTTCCTTGGCCACATCAGCCTCTAGGAGGGGCCAGAGCAGCGAAAGCCTGAGCAATCACTAACAGCCATTGCCTGGTGCTACTCTGAGGACCTCTGCCCAAATGGACAGCAGGCAATGACCAGCAAACCACACCCAAAGCCACCAAAGGTCACCAAAGTGACCACCAAAAGCCAACACCTGTCTTTTCCATCTCCTCAGAGTCTGTGGCTCTCCAACTCTCTCCTCTCACTTCTTAACTGGCCCGAATGTGCATCCTTTAATAGTTTGGTGTTTTCCCACTGATATTTTCATTTCTGGTTCTGAGTATTTTAGATTTCCTCTGCTGAGAAAGAAATCAATAAAATGTTCCTTTCATGTGAGATCCTGTGGGCCAGAGGTCTTTGGGAGATGAGAGGAAGAGGAAGGCCAGCAGTCCCTGCAGGGGACAGGAACTGTGGGTCCCCAGCCTGTCTCCTCACCCAGTGGCTGGACTGCACTGGGTGGCCTTGAGCCCCTTTGAGGGCTCTTGGCCTCTGGGGCAGTTGCTGGTGATCTTGCTGGAGCTCCCATCATGCCCCATGGTGTGCTGCCCAGGGGCAACTCTCAGGAAAGCTGGGAGTGACTTGGGAGGCAGGATAATTTTGGTTCGTCCTCCGCTCTGTCACTTATTAGCTCTGAGGCCAGATGGCAGCTCCCTCTGGACAGTTCGCTCTGCCTGCCCTGTTCACTACTGTATCTCTAGCTCCTGGCAGAAGCCCTGACTGCGATTCTCTTTTAATTTAATTTTTAATTAAAGCATAATTTACATATATTGAAGTGCACAGAAGGTGTGCACTTTGATGAGTTTTGGCAAATATATGCATCTGTATACCTACCACCACAATCAAGAGCTAGACCATTTCCATCACTCACAGAAGTTCCCTTCTCCCCTTCCCAATCCTCCTGCTCACCACAGGCAGCCCTCGTTCTGATTTCTACCACCACAAATTAGTGTTTTGTTTGTTTTTGAGATCGAGTCTTGCTCTGTTGCCTCTCCCAGGCTAGAGTGCAGTGGTATCATCGTAGCTCATTGTAGCCTCTAACTCCTGGGCTCAAGCGATCCTCCTCCCAAGTATCTGTGACTACAAGTGTTTGCCACAACACCTGGCTAATGGGTCTCTCGCTCTTACTCAGGCTGCTGTTGCATGCTTGGCCTCAAGCCATCATTCTGGCCTCTGCTTTCCAATTGTGGGATTACAGGTGAGAGCCACCGTGTCCAGGTGGTAAGTCAGTTTGTCTCTTTTTGGAGTTTGTGTAAATGGATCACACAGAATGTGCTATCTGGTCTTTGTCTTCTTTTGTGTGACGCACCATCTGTGAGCTTCATTCACATTGTTGCAAGTATCACTAGAACGTTCCTTTATCTTGCTGAGTAGTATTCCATTATACAGCTAGGCCATAATTTATCTATTCCCAGTGGATAGATACTTGAGTTGACTCCAGTTTGGAGCTATTATAATTATAGTTCCAATGAACATTCCAATGCAAGTGTTTTTATGGACATATCCTCTTATTTCTCTCTCTCTCTCTCTCTTTTTGTAGACAGAGTCTCTCACTCTGTCACCCTGGCTAGAGTGTTGTGGCGTCATTGATCACAGCAAACTCAAAACTCCTGGGCTCAAGTGATCCTACTGCCTCAGCCTCCCGAGTAGCTGGGACTACAGGTGCCCACCACAACCTCTGGCTAGTTTTTTCCATTTTTGGTAGAGATGAGGTTTCCTTCTAGCGCAGGCTGGTCTCGAATTCCTGAGCTCAGACAATCCACCCGCCTTGGCTCCCAGAGTGCTAGGATTACAGATGTGAGCCACCGTGCCCAGCTGCTCTTATTTCTCTCTCTCTTTTTTTTTGAGTCAGCGTCTCAAGCCATCACCCTGGATAGGGTGCTGTGACATCACAGCTCACAGCAACCTCCAATTCCTGGGCTCAAGCGAGTCTCCTGCCTCTGCCTCCCAAGTAGCT